>JADRCD010210857.1:0-20249 GCA_019843815.1 Montemys delectorum
CAAACAAACAACAAACAATCCTTTGTGCAAAGAAAGACTTTTCCAGACACTAGAGTTAACTTCTCTATGGTTCTAGGCTTTCTCAGCCTTTTCTTTATAGATAGTAGAGACTATGGGCTGTGCCTGGTATAAATGCGTCATGTTTTTCTCTATAATACAGGCTCTAATTTTATTGAGGTGGTAATATTTTGAGCTAAAAAAGGCATTTCTTCTTGGCCATATATCTAAATTGTAATTGTTGAAATATAAATGGCAATATAATGTGTCTTGGAAGGACTAAAGAATGAGATGTAGCTTAGGGAAGGTCCTCTAGTACCCTCCATTTGCCTTCCATCTTGGTAGCTTCTGTTATAAAAGAGAGACAACTTAGAGAGTTAAAAGACCATGCTAAGGAGGGAGCAGCACAGAGGACAGAACCTAGTTCCTATACCACACTGGGACTGATTATATCTTAGCTTCTTTTCCTTTTTGCAAGAGAACATATCTCTGCTAGTTTAAGTCACTATTGTTTTAGAATTTTCTTTTACACACACCCAACTCAGATGGTTACAGAACTGATATGGAGCTTGATCAATGAACACATATAGCTAATTTGAGATCTGTGGTTTTCCCCCATCTAGAAAATAAACTCTCCAGATACCATAGGTTATCAAATAAAAAGCCCAGTGCAAGGTTACTTATTTACGAGTCGTTAGTGGGGTCCCACAATACCCACTTCAATCATTACAGCCCACTGTTCTTGCCTAGCCTATGGAACAAAATGGTAAGATCCTGTTGCTGAAGACACCACATGTCTGAGTCATAAAACATGGACAAATTAAGTTGGTACTGACCTGGAAATATCATTCCCATTGCCTACCTTTCATAGTGCTGGAAGATTCTATGTATGCTACAGGGGAGAAAAGTTTCCAGTAATCTTACCCAGATGTGAACATTACAAGCTATAATAATAACCTCTCTGGCAAGATATGCCCACTGGTGCAATAGTGGTATGGGTGTTATGGGAATAATCAACCACTTTCTGATTGGAGTTAAAGCCCACTCCACAGGGGTGCGTATATGGGGGGGTTGTACTTGTCTGTATGTATGTATCTATATGTACAAATAAAGAGAGCATGCCACAAATCATGAGAGGCCACATTTAAACCTCTGTCCTGACACACGAACAGGAATTACTGTAAAGGACAACTTATTAGAGACTATTTCCCAAGCGCACCTACACTCATTATTAATAAAATGTCATGGAAGGCTATGTTCAGGTCATTGAATTCCCAGATCCACCCCATTCTGGACAAGACACTGGAGTGAGATAATGTCCACTCATTATTTTGGCAGCTGCAGGGAATCTTCTGAAAAAGGATGGAAATCTAGCTGAATATTTTGGTCATATGTAGCTTCATATTCTGCTACTAAATATCAGATGGAGCAGGGGCTATCCTCATCCCATAAAAATGATTGCACAGTATAGCTAAGTTTACCAAATGCTTATTTCAAGTGCTATGAAGTACAAGATATCCTAAAAACAATGTACAGACAAGCAAAATAGCACCAATAACATCTTAAAGAGACTGACTATTATTAATAATGGTCTTTTGGATGTTTATATGCAACTAATAGACCACCTTGTTTGGCTTTTACATTTTAGACACATGATGTTTTGTGTACACTGACATACAGCCCCTTTCTTTATGACTAGAAAATAAGAATATTATCTAGACGTGCTAAAGTTAGTAGGGAAAGGGCTCCTTAAGAAAAAAAGCTGCTACCACAGTTGGCAATCCCAGTTGGTTCACCAACTTTCAACACATTTTGCAGATTTTAGGCAGCAGGCCTTCAGTGCATGCTGAAAGGTCTTTCTTCCTTCATTTTCCACAGCTGATAGCAACGGAATATGTGGAACACAAGACTGGAATTCTCTAGATGCTGTAATATATAAAAACATCTTGACTAGAAGTCACAGAAGAAAACCAATTCAACAAACTAGTCATTTTTATAACATGAATAAATGTAATCCACAAGCAGATGCTATACCCTAGATACATGATCTTAGATGGTTCATGCTGGCCCTGTTTCAAATGGTTTCCCATAAAGACCTCAACTGCAAACATCAAATACTGAGCCAATGATGTCAAGCTTTTTGTGATCCAACCCATGAGGTAAGATACGGTTAAATCCTTCTATTTTCAGCACTGGGAAAGACAAATATGGAAAACTACCCTGCAAATCTGATCAGAGCACCTCTGAATTATTTACTCCAGAAAAAATTATACAGGAGACAGTGTGCTCTTAAAGATTTTATACCTCATCTCCTAATTATGCTTAGAATTAGGGGAGGTATAAAACATCCAATCAGATTCTTCAAAGATTAAGATCTTAACAAGAAGACGTATAGCACATATTTCTGATGTAATATAATGAAAAAACAAAAAAAACAAACCCTTTTAAATGGGTAAATAAAGCCAAAAGAAAAACCAAGGTTAGGAAGAATACGTCCAGGCATGAGGAAGCTACACGTGTTGTGTACCATGAGCTTGCGTAGCTTTGCTGCATGGTAAGCAGGGTTATGTGCTGTGTCTCTATTTGAACTTTTCAGAACAGAAGAAAGGAGAGCAACTGAAAAAGAAGAAACCTATTGGATCGTTTCAAGATGTATAGGTGATGTATTCCTTGTAGTAGACATAACTAGTGTCTGTATAATGAATGGATTAAAAAAAAAAATAAAGGTTCAGGAAAACCTCAAAGGACCCGAATGTCAGCTGCATATTTTCCCAAGAACCTTTAATGAAGCATAACGGTTAGAGAATATTGAATACAAGGCATTTTAAGAAACACAAACAAATCATCTAGGTACAAAGTGCTGGAACTGTCTGCCCTAATCCCAGGGTGATCACTGGGACACTTGGGACTAGGCAAAAATATGGCCCACGTGCAGCTACTTTCCCCACCTAGACCCATAGCAGACATGCTGAGCAACTGCAGCATTCTTTGCCACTGAGCTTTTACGTGGCCCTATATGCTTAAAGCCATTATTCTCTAGGAACCAAATCCAATAGACTACGGTTGTTATATGAGAAGACTAAACCAATTTACCCTTCCAGAGCCAGCGAAATGAACTGGCTGCCTCTCTTTCAGACAATTCTCCACAAGTCTTATTTTTCCACAAGTATTATTTCTTCTTGTATTTGAATGATTTCGAGTACAGATCATAACACTGAGGTTGAGAAGATGACATCCTCACGATCAAATAGCTGGAAAGTAACAACCTCAAGATCCTGTCTTGTAGAATGCCATGAACCGCACAGAGGTATACTGTAAAATGTTTGTATGGCAATGATAATGACTAGGTTGAAAATTCTCATGTGGATCACCATGACCAGAGCAAATTCCAGGCACAAGGGTGAAGGGATGAAGGGATGGTTTCATGTGCGATGTGTGACTTGGAAGTACATATGGGAAATGAATCAGGTGTCACCCTCAATCTAAACCTGTGCCCCACCAACAGCAACAGCAGCAGCAGCAACAAGAGCAAGAATAATAAGAACAAGAACAACACACACACACACACACACACACACACACACACACACACACACACACACACACACCCTGCCTTACAGTTTACTATGGGCACTAAATGTTCTTCTATGATTTTATGATTTTTATGAGTGTGTGTGTGTGTGGGGGGAGTTCTAACTAAAGTTTCCAGTATGAAAAAACAAGGATCCCCATAATTCACGAAAGCACTCACAGTGGCCTGTGAACTAAGTTTACTATTTTCAAAACCTTAATGGGAATATGTTTATCTGCAATAAAACCATATAAGGTAGCCAAAATACCAACCACCTCAATTATACAAATAATCCAAATGCTGATCTTTGCTGTATGTATTTATTAATTACAAACTCTGGTCTTTAAGTCATAAAATTGGAAAACAAAGTATTACCTAATACATGTAGTGTTATGAGTTGATGGAAACTTCCAAAACACAGGGTGCACATAGGAAAAAGAAATAAGACAGGACATTTTTGTATTAAAACCACTTTAATAGGCCTTTGTTTGTTGTGCAAATATCCTTGGGAGAAGTGACACATGAAGCTGTTGATTATACCCAAATTAAAACACATCAAGTGAACCTAAGTGTTATTCTGGCTGATACGGTGCCATGGAGAAATCTGATAGACTGTAGGCATGGTCTTTATCAAGGGTGAATAGGATGAATCTGACCATTTTCCAGAAACAGGTGAGGGCAGAAAGGAAGTAAGATCCATAAGACTAAGGGTCAAAAGGGCACAGACAAAGAGAAAGGCTGGGGTAAAATGAACTAGCATTTGCCAAACAGCCCCCATACGTAGGTAATTATGTCTTCTTACTCCACTCCTTCAATAACCCTGAAAACCAACTAAGCTCATGACCATATTAAAAAAGATTCTTAGATCCTTCTGAAAGTTTCAAAAGTACTTGCCTGAGAGACTACATTCCTAGAACATGGTATTGTCACAGCCAAAGAACAGGAAGAGCAACAAATATCACTGGAGGGTGGTCCCTCCAGACTATGACATAGCCTGTCTTGGAGGTTAGAATTACAAGAGACAGGAGGAAGGAGGATGCTCATGGTTCTGTCAGTCACACCTTGTTGCACAAAGCCACACGTCTCTGTAGCTCTGAGGTAGCTAGGATCCAGTAGACACACACACACACACACACACACACACACACACACTAGCAAGACATGCTGATAGGTAATTAGCCTGATTACGGTAAGGTTCAGCTCCCCCCATATTCTAACATATAACTAGATAATATACATTTATGTGAAAATAGAATTTTTCCAGAAGAACCCTTTCCAGAGTACATGGTACTCTGTTCTATGGAGCTTGCCACTCGGTTATAAAGTGCCTTCCTCCCGTGCATCCACCAACACCTGAGTCTCCCTTCTGACTTTTCTCTCTAACTCACTTTCCTCATAGTTTTTCAAAAAAAGCAAAATGTATCCTCCCCTTAGGACAGCCCCAGTTGTTGGCTCTGGTTGGAATGCTCAGGACATTTTTACAATGGTCTTCTTACCTCTTTAAGTATGTGCTTGAGAAACCATCTGCTGTCTCAGTAAGGCCTCAGTTGATGAGATAAGTCTATCTTATCCCAGTCTCAAGTCCTTTGATCTAGATCTCTTGTCTTACTTCACAGCACTATTTTCATATAATACAATAAACATGTATGTGGTAGTTCTTTTTTGTCGTCTAGGATGTAACATCACAGGCACAAAGGCAATTGTCTTATTGACTGCCCTCTGAGAACAGTGTCAGCACCCAAATACTCAGCACACAGAAAATAAGTACTGCACGAATAAATGAATTCAGTTTATAAGCAGTGACGCAGAAGACAGGATACATTGTGAGTTCAAAGAATTTTTCTCTTTTCCCCAAACTACTACAATACGACAACCATCACAATTTAAGTTCTATCCTATTAATTCTAAAGAAGGAAAGAATGACCAGGAGAAACATCTTTTAACACAGCACTGTAGAAGAACTTAACCCTCACTTCTCACATTTCTTCCCTGTCTCTGGCCCATTACTCGTTATTCCAGAACTGTCTTAGCGTAAGGATGCTCACTTCTCCCAAGGGCAGGCCCTTCTGACCTCTTTCCCTAAGCTTGGTTTCTGGGCTTTGTGTCCTTGCTCTGGTATTCCCAGGAATTTGCATCTGTAGACTCATCCTGTGGTTGCTCTTTGACTTGATTCTTGGCTCTTCCTCATGGACTTCTGCTCGGGTAACCCCTCAGCTAACCCTGTGTGGGTTCTCCTCTTTGGCTATCTGGCCATAGTCCCTCCACCTGCAGTCTGTCTGCTCCTACCTCCCCAAAGGGACGGGACCTCAATAACCTTTGTGTTTAAATTCTAGAGGACAGCCTGGTTTTACATGAATGAGATTTGTTTTCCCATTGTTTTTTGCCTGTTTGGGGGATAATCCTGGTCTCTATATAAAAAACTCCTCAGTAGCATGCTCACTGCGCCTTATAAAGAACACAGGCCATCCACGTTGGTTCTATTTGTCTTACCTTGTATGTGTTCATGTGTGTCTGCATTTACATGTGTGCATGAACATGTGCATGTGGAGGTTTGAGGCTAATTTTGGGTGTCTTCCTCAATCACTTCTTGCCATTTTTTGACCTTTCTTTTTGGAGACAGGGTGAGTCTCTCACTAGCCCTCGAGTTCACTAATTGACTAGCCAGTGAACCCTAGCTCTTCTTATCCCTGTACTTTGTCTAGCTTCTTGCCTTGTGGTTGGGAATTGAACTCATCTCCTAATGCAAGCATTTTCCCTAAACTGAGATATATCCTCAGCTATCAAGTTTTTATCTTTTTATGTTACAAAGCAAATGAAAGAGAAGCAAGACACCAAGGCTAGCATTCCAAAACACCAAGAAGAGGAATTAATGTTTTTCAGGTTGAGAATATTTTAAAGGACTTATCCTGCTCTTCCTTTCTGGGGGTCAGGAATCTTATCCAGACGGTGGTTGAATAAATACTCTGGAAGGTAAGAAGCATATGAGGAGGTCTGATTTCCAGCATGTATTCACTCTCAGGTGCTCCTGATCTGATTTATATTTCTCCTTCCTTGTTTATTCCAGGGTTCAGGCCACATTCTTGTGTAAATTTATTGCTAAACACATCTGGATTTTTTCTTTTGTATATTGTTTTTAGTAAAATTTGTTTATCTAGTAGTCTCCAGCAGAGAGCCTAAGAATTATTCTAGTATAGACACCGGTGCTTACAGATACTAGAATTCATTCTCTGCAGATGGCCAGGGACCTTTCTTTAACAGGCTGTCTTCTCTTTTCCCTGCTTCCAAAATTAGGGTGTCTGGAGAATGCGAAACACAATTATACAAAGACCTGACCTCTGGCCTTGCTTCTGTCTCTCAGACTGTGAAGTACCCAAGAGGGAAAGTGTTGGATTTGGCCGTACTTCACATGGCATTGACTGTAATTCTTTGTGAATTGTGGTGACATCATGGTATACTTTGACATCACTGCTCAGACTCCCTTCTGCTGCTGGGCATACAGCACATAGCTTTTGTTTAAACACAGGAGCCCTTTGTTGAGGAGAAAGGATAGCAGCTGGTCTTCTGCTCTGGTAGAATGTGCCTGTTCAATAAGCTACCACAGAGCAGCCATTCTGCTGTCAGGGCTAGCCCTTGCTTGCATATGTAGCTCTGGATAATTTTGTTGACATTTTGATCGAAAGAGTTCAAAATTCCAGATATGGGTCATAATTCAACAATTTTTTTCATGCAATAAAACTCTCATTTAATAGTCAGTAATTATCTGAAACTAGACAAGTATGCCAGTTTATGTGTCAAGGCTAGAGGGGACAAAAAAGAGGTGAGAAGATGCAATGATAATTTGTAAGTGTCCTGCTGTCCAGTCTCATATCCCTAGGAGAAGAGGCTTCCCACTACCCCTCTGCTGTCAATTCTGTGATGGGTCACCTCTCTAGATATTACTTTTTATCAGTTTCAAGCTTGTTGGACAAAGTTATATATTGTTCTTCAACAACTTTCAAACTTATCCCCAATTGACAGGCTTAGATGATTTCAACTACAGACCACTCATTTCTCTGTTGCCATTTCTATCCATGCATATTGAATCTCTTTTAAGTAAACTCCAAGGAAAGTTGATCAAAAACAGAGTTTATCTCAAATTGCATTAATAGAATAACTCCAAACCTTTGTCCACATGTCTCAAAAGCATGTATAAGACACCATCTTTGTTTTAGATCAACTTGAGAAGTCAAGGTTGTTAATGTAGGTTTTCCCAAAGAAATAAGCTATACTTGTAAAGGATTTGAATGGGGTAGTGAGGCTCTTCTTATTGAATAGGACTTTTACTCTGACTCCTAAGAAACAGTGCCATATTGTGAATCTTGGTTCTATCATGATCCTCAGAGTTACTGCTGTAGATATATTGTGCTTATTACAAGGCCAGAATACTGGATCACAGCATGCTATCAACAAATTTACTGCATTGCCTATTTTTTAGCTTGGGGAATCATTATTTTCACCAAGAATCTGTATATAATATACTCCTAAAAAAATCTCTGTTCTTTAGCACATTCTACCATGAAAGAGACAGAATGACATTATGGGGCTACACATGACTCCACTAGGTTGTGCTGACTTATTGTCATGTATTTGAATATGTCAGATTGTTTGTATGAACTATAGTGTCTCATGAATTATAAAAAGAAAATAATCTATTTTTATAGATCTTGAATTACTTGATATAACTTATATAAAGATCTAGGACATTGCACATAGAACATAAAAATTCCAAGTATATATTTTAGAACTCCTGAGATAATTCTGTTTTCAAATCTTCCATCTCATAGTCCACATAACTGTCAAACCAGATGTGTTAATTACATTGTGAGGGGTAGCAATTTGTAGTCATTTTGTTCCTTAGTGATCTAGGTCTTATAGACTAGTTGTCTCATAACTCTGGACATACAGTCAAGTTTGCAAAAGCTTTTTAGTCTCTAGATTTGACCACAGCAGATATGAAGTAAGATTACAGTTCTATTCTACAGATCAACTAGACTCTGTCCTAGAATTTAGAGTGGATAGAATTCCCATAGAAAATGGCTTTTAAGCTCCACCTTTACAGACCATATCCAGTTAAAGTAGTAGTCCAGTGTAATAGCCAGCAACAAGCTGAGTTAGCTCCTAGAGAAACTACTTATAAGAAGGTCAATGGAATATTTTAGAATAAAGTTTAAAAAAAAAATCCCAGATCATTTCTTCTAAAAGTCACTTAAGTCATAGAGGAACGCTGAGAGTTCTGGAAGCTCTCAACTTCCGAACTCCAGACCACTGATCCAGTGTTCATTCAGGAACCACATTAAAATATATCCATGCAAGCAATAATCACTAAGTCTCCTTTTCAACACAAAATAAAGCTGTCTCAAATACGTTCTTTTAAGTCATAAGATCCTGGGAAAGTCAAATTTTAAGGGGCTGGGACAAGAGCTCTGCTTTTCTCTATCAGAGTTTATTCAGATTGTGACCTAGGGATATTAACAGAAAACAGATAATCTCAGTTCACTTGTGTTTGAGAATGTTCAACATGCATGTACTTTAGTGGGAAAGAGTCACTGAATCTAAACATGTTAAAGATGAGTTAAAAGTTACTTGGCTCTTTTTTTTTTTTTTTAAAAAAGGAAAGTAGCATCCCTAAAGCTGTGAATTTGATTTGTATATATTAATCAAAGTCAGCAATGAATTAATAAACATGAGTCACAAATCACAGAAGAGAAAAATGAACTGGCTGAGTTTTAATGGGTGCCCACATTAGTGGGCCAGATGAAAGGTTAACTGTTGGGAGCAGTGACTAAACTGGCTGAGCAAGCTAGGCAGACAATGTAGCCATCTTTCCCCAGTCTGAGTTGGTGTGTTTGGGGGCGTGGAGAGGTGGGTATAGCCAACCAAGCTCATTTTGCTGAATCACTGTACTATTATAACAATGGCCAATGATCCATTTCTTCTTTCACATTTGACATAATAAGTTCAGTCAAAGAAATGCCTGCATACATTTTCTTTCCCATTCAGAAAGATGAAGAAAATAGCAATGAGAACTCACATCCATACAGAGAAACAAATCCTTGTTCTATTCTACTGTGATCCCAGTTTAAATCCAGATGAAACTGTGTTTCAAATCTGACAATAAAACCTTCAGCACATCTTTAATGTAAGAACACAAATGGATCACAGTATAACAGGAATATTAAATTTAGAAATATTTGAAAATATGAGTTTTTACAGTAGTTGTACTTGTTTCTAGTCAAATTCTACAAGTTATCGGAAAAGCATCATTTTAACACAGAAAGCATAAATATTAACACAGAAAGCATTCTAATCCCTCTGAAAGTATCCAAAGTTCCTGCTTTTGTTCCCTAAACTTAAGGATTTCTGATGGGCCACAGGCAAATAAGAGATAGGATATATGCTTTGTGTGAAACAATAAGTTGGTTAGATTGTGCCTTATAGTGTTTACTCTTCATACATTTTTTATAATTTATACAACTTGAGATAAATTTATCTTATTTGAAAAATAGAGGATATATTTTCAAAATAGCTGTAAAGTTGAATTGAATAGTCCTCAAGTTTTCTAAGGATGGCTCTATTGTGACAGGGAGGGTTAGCACAGAAGTCCCTCTATCTCGTATCCTTATCGAGGCCATTTTAGGTTTGATAAGAACTTGGTATCCTTCATGGGAAACCTTGTAGAAAAGTACTCAACTCTATTCTAGGAAAACCCCAGTCAAGAGTTACTAACTAGCTTAGCTTCACTTACGTTGTCTGCTTGTGCAGGACCCTACTCCAGCTAACTGTTTAGCTCAGCTTCTGGTAAACTGCTTGCTTGCTTGAAATCTCCTTCCCCCACCCCCACTCCCATGCAGCTGCTGAGATATTAGGATGTGTTATTTGCCTTCCAAAATCCCCTACTCTAAACACTTGATGCTAAACTTAGGTCCTGAATATCTGAGTGTGGTCCCAACTGGCTGGAATTAAAAACATTCAGTTGGTTATGAACTGTGTTTGAGTGATCATCTCTGGTGGGCTCCCTGTAACACTATCAGGTATATTTGATAGAAAAATATGATCGGATCCCCAATTTTAAGGTTCTCAGGGTTATTTCAAATTGATTTCGAACATGGTATTGATATAATACTCATGCATTTTTTTAAAAGACTTATTTATTCATTTTATTTATATGAGTACACTGTTGCTTTCTTCAGACACAGCAGAAGAGGGCATCAGATCTCATTACAGATGATTGTGAGCCCCCATGAGTCGCTGGAAATTGAACTCAGAATCTCTGAAAAAGCAGTCAGTGCTCTTAACCACTGAGCCATCTCTCCTGCTCCTCATACAATTTTTAATATTACAATTCTATTATTTTAAGTTCATTATTCCTTGTAGACACAGTAAAGTTACAAAGAACCAGTTAGTGAAATATATCTCACAGCGTAGGAGAAAATATTTGTCAGTATTAGGTGAGAATAGTTAGGAGTAGTATGCTGCCCAGAGCAGTTGGGGGTTGACTTGTCAGATCATTATTTGCCTTTAGAATTTGAATTATTTCCAGTGAACACATTAAGAGAAAATAGATTGTTAATTGTTAGCTGATTTTTCTTTGCAATAAAAATGGTTCTTTAATTTGGCCAGGGGATAACTGTAGTGTCTGAGCGGACAGAAGGGTAGCATAAAACTTATATGCAGAGGAGAAAAGTGTACTAGGAAATTATGAATGGCTGCAATGAGTCCAGTGATAGAAAGAATGAAGAAATGAAAAGGGCTGGGAAAGGAATGGGAGTGTTTATGAAACATAGTCTGTGTATTGGGCATGGTTTGTCCTTTATAGACTGGACAACAGATCACAATCAATTTTGTGACTGAACATATGACATAGCCAATCAATTTTTCTAAATCGCATGCCTAGAATATGACAGTTGGGATTCTGGCCTTCTCATATGCGCTTCCTATTATCCTCTGTCACTCCAGACCCTGGAGCATGTGTAAGCCAATAGTGTGTCCATCAAAAGAGCTGGCACTAGCCAGCTGCCCAGGTGCAAGCACACCATTTATTGCAGAGGCTTCTGAGGAACGCTTCTGACCTGTTTCAAAGCCTAGCCTACAGCAACCTCTCACTAATGCTCATCCAGTTTCTTAGCATCAACTCAGAGTCACTTGGGAAAAGAAGATGTAACCAAAGAAAACTTATTTAGGAGACAAAATACCTCCCCACATACTAAGGCTTTTCTCCTGTGTGAGAACCTCCCCTCCCATGAAAATGTGTTTTTGATGCTTGTACACAGCTTAGCTTCAGCACTGACTAGGTTATTACCTGAAAGAGAGGGGAGAACATCCCAAAAGAGAAGTTAATGATGACAAGGGAAGATGAAGGTCCAAAGAATAGAAAAAACTGAACCCTGCCCAGACATTTCTGAGCGATCTAACCCTGCAGAGACCTTCTCTCATTAGCGCTTGCCAAAAGCCAGTGCTTATAACCCCAGTGTGAACTTCTAATTTAAAGCACACAGTGTCAGAAGAAGAGGAAAAGTCAATTTGGAAGCAGGCTGACTCCAGCATCCATGTCTTGTTTCCACAGTGGTATAGGGGTCAAGTCTTACTGCCTGCTGCAAGCAGACCATATGCCACATTGAATCATTACCTTAGCTTTGCCCCAGTCTATAATATACTGTAACTTATGAACTTTGGAGCATGAGAATGAAGCATGCTCCCATCATGGGAATGTTCCACTTGGGAAAGTTACTACATTGCACAAAAGGAGAAAAACTGTCATTCTTATCTTCCAGAGGATGAGGATGAGGATGAGGGAGAGTTATGTGAGCAGTCTTTATATCACCCATCTTCCCCATGGTTACTAGCATCAGTTTGTTCCTCTCCAGCCATGTCTATATGCGGCTCTGATTTCTGAGCCAGAGTAAAAGCAAAATTCAAAATAAAACAAGCAAATACCCAAAGGCCAGAATCAAAAGCATCCAATGTCATTTCTATTCTGTGTTATCCAAAGTAAAGTGCAAAATTCACTGGTTTCCACAAGCACGCTACTTTCAAACATACTAGACCAAGCTTGCATTCCTTCTTGGATGAGAGTTTAATGCCTGGTTAGAAACTGTGTTATAACTAACAGCTTTCTTGATTACCATGCCAGCCGTGGAGCCTAACTAGATATTAAGGGCTCCATTTTGTAAGCAGTCATTTACATTGCAGATGTGGCTTCAGCTGACCCAACTTGTGCTTGTAATCATAAATCACCATGTGATGAGCGAGGAAGCTGCCATTCTCTGAACCATCTCATTAGGATGTGAAGAGGCCCAGCTACACTTTTGCTTTTGTTTTTGTTTTCCCCTGCAGACATGCATGTCACTGTTTTCATGGCTATTTTCTAAGTTTGGGAACCACAAAGGGGCAAAAGGGAGGGGGAGAGTACTGGGGAGGAGAATTCCCAGAAGTGTTGGCATCATGATCTCCATCACAAAGAGCAAGTCTCTGCTCAGCAAACTGGGACCAACATTGTACTATATGTGGGAGGATGAGAGGCTTAAAGGTCATAGCTGCGCTTTAGAGGGTGTTATCAGCCTGACTGGGTGGGGGGTGGGGTGGGGTGGAATTGTGGGTATCAGACTGGGAGGTGAAGTGCTAGGAATTTAAAATGGTATAGCACTGGGAAGAAAATGCTGTGGAAGTCCCTTGGGATTTTAAGCATAGAATTACCATGTGATTCAGCAATTGACTTCTCTGTATAGACTTGAAATAACTGAAACCACACAGCCGTGTTATTCATTACGGCTGGAAGCTGAAAATGTCCATCCAGGTGAGTGGGTAAACAAGATTTCATCTATATCAAATGTTACCATAAAAAGAATGGGATTTCTGATCTAAGCTAAATTATCTAAATAATAATTTCTGATCAACGTGGATAAACTTTTGACATTTTATACTTCCTCAGTGGGAGAAAAAAAAACCTCACAACAGGCAGAAAAATCCATTTCCTATGATTCCACTCACATGAGGACTAAAATAGATAGACACAGGCAGTAGATTGGTGGCTACCAGGAGCTCAAGGGAGGGGAGAGTGTGGAATTAGTCACTAATAGGTGTGGTGCTTCATTTGGAAGAGGAGCAAGTTTTAGAGGTGGGTGATAGTAATGGGTATGGAACAATGTTAATGAGCTCAATGCCATGGGACCTACATACTGAAAAGAGGGTAAAATGGTTAAATTGTATGTTACATCTGTTTTACAACAATGAAAAAAGGAGACAAATTCACACACACACACAAATAATCAACACAAGGAACACACAGATGGAACAGTCTAATTAAATGCATGTATACAAGTAAACATGTGATGCTGTTTGATTTTGGTGCAACTCTGTAATGATGTCCTTATTCTGCCCGGCTCGGTCTGGTCTTGTGGCTTCTTTATGTAGACATGGAAAGAGAGAAGCCTGTATGTTTGCCCTTGCCATTCTTTCACAGAGCCAGATCAATATGGATCCAACTATATGATGTGTCTGGTATAGTATCAAGAGATCACAGAGCACGATACACTTTGGAATTAGAAGGTATAAATGGCAATTCAAATCTTGTTACTTATCAGCTATATGGCTCTGTCCATGTCACCTCATCTCCCTGTGTAGCAACGACTCCTCTAACAGATAAAGACTCCATGCAAGAATGCAAAGCTCTTAAAGTTTAAGGATGAGACCAGCTACAATGGCTATTAATTATATTAAAAACAATAGCAACAAATTAGTGAAAGGAGGAGAAGACCCAAAGGAAAGAATACTAAAGTGTGTTAAAGACTCTGTTGTGATAGTCTTCAAAAATCCAAAACTTGGAAGACTCAGCTATACGCAATACTCATTTTTAAAAAATTCAAACACAATTAAAAAAAGAAATCAGTAAATTTTTAACATATATTTAATAATGCCATAGTGATACTTATTACTTTAAATGTTAACTTAAAAAATAAAAATAGCCGGGTAATGGTGGCGCACGCCTTTAATCCTGGCACTTTGGAGGAAGGGGCAGGCAGATTTCTGAGTTCGAGGCCAGCCTGGTCTACAGAGTGAGTTCCAGGACAGCCAGGGCTACACAGAGAAACCTTGTCTTCAAAACAAACAAACAAACAAACATCTCAAATATAGGTGTGAAAAATAACTGAGCTCTCATTTCATGGACAAGATTATTATTCACTATTCATGTGATTTAATTTGCCCTCTTAGAAGATACACACAGCTCCAAGAGTAACAAGAAAGTTGAGACTACTCAGAGATTACCAATCAAACATTCAGAGAGAATTTACCATCACAAATAAACTGGGCCTGGGGATGGCCTTTCTCTGTGTCCTGCAGATTTATCTTCATGGATCCAGTACCTTTCTATGAGGGTGGAAAATCTCCACAAGCTAGGCAGGCATAATGACAGATGATCTCTAGGACCTCATTCCTTTATCAGTATGGACAACTGAGAATTGCTTGTGTCTCATAGACTTGAGTAGCAGAATGAAAGGGACTTATGTGCTATGTTGGGAATACAGATGGGGCTGATTTCTCATCAGCCTGAAAAAGGCTGATGGAAGAGGTGAGATGTGAGCTGTGAATTACAGAATGGCAGCAATGCTTTAAAACAATAGAGGCAGGCTGCCAAGGTCCCCCTCCCCTGCCAAATCGGAACCAGACTGGAAGCTGGGTCTGGGGCTTGAGTGCAGGTGGGTCCCGATTTCAGTGTGGTACTGAGCTAGCACATTCCTCTAGGTTTCAAAACAGAAACTTCTTTCTTAGGGCTTCCCAGTCTTGCTGGAATCCATTAAGAACTTGTTTGAGCCCTGGTGAACTTTTGGCTGAAGAAGAGAGGAGACTCTCTTTGCTTGCAGAAGGTTCATCTTGTCCTAGTACAAAAAGATTCTACTATGAACCAAGACAGGGGTTTTCCATGGCTTGTTTATCACCATTAACATCTGAGTGGTTCCAGCTTTTCCCATTTATCCACCAAAGCATGGAAGATGTTAAGTCCCTGCCCAGGGAGAAGAAAGACTCAAGGTGTACCTGCTCACTCACAGCAGCAGACAGTAGCAAGCCCACATCCATTTGCAAACTAGGAGACATTTTTATGCATAAGTCTGTGCTATATCATCCTGTTACAATTAGTAGCCACCACGAAGATGGTAGAGTTTAATGTGACTTGCGAAATGACCATACTGCAATCATTTCCTCTCACAGGAAAGATATGAGGTATTATTCAGACTTGATCTCTAACCACTAATTTTAGGTGTTATTTTTTAAACTGTCAGAATCGTCATCTGATAATTTTATTACATTTCAGAAGCTTTAAATGTTTCTTTCTATAAACATTAGCTATTATGTGAGTTACACACAATAAGATTGACTCTTCAGGCATGTCCAACCATGGCCTGTAAGCCACATGTGATCAAGGCCAGCAATAGGTGCAGTCTAACACAAAAATCATAAACTTACTCAAAACATTATGAGATTTTTGTTGATGCTTTTGTTTGTTTTATCTTGCATCTTGCTCTCATGGTTCTTAGGCAGCATAAAGTTTGTAGAATATAGATGATAATACCATGCAGTAATATCAAAAGATTGGACACATCTAAACAGATTAGAGTTCTTATTTAAAAACCTTTATAAAATAAAAGCATGCCATGGCCATGATCACCTATGAAATATCCAGTGGTTATAGCTAGTTAACAACTCAATCATGGAACACTAACTAGAGCAGATACCCTTGAGGCAAGCAAAGACAATCTTAATGAATCTGAATGATTCATTAAGCATGAATGAGAATGAATTTGACCATGTAGCTGGGAATCCCACAGCTATTCTACTTATGCTTCCAGAGGCCAGGCCTTTCTGTGTGATTCTGGTCACCCGTAAGTATGCTTTGGAATGAGTCACTTGTGTTCCTGTCATGGATCTCTAGCCTTTCAACAGTCTATTTTTTTCTGGCTCCAGGCTAAGTAGATTATAGTTTACTTTATATTTAATGCTCTTCTTAAAGCCTTTAAAATGACTTCTAGTTGACTTAGTAGAACCCACTCTCACAGTAACCCCTCTGCCTGTATCATATGTATCTATACTTAGAGATGTCCCTAACTGGAGGATAATAGCTGAGGAAGCTTCACAACCAAACATGTCCTTTCACATGTTCATCTTCCTGATAGAACTGGGAAAACTCTCATCTGGAATGTGGCTTACTGGATAAGAGCACTGGCTGATGTTCTAAAGAACCTCTGTTCTATTCCCAGCACTTGTGTGGTGCTCTTAACCATCTGTAACTCCAGTTCCAGGGAGACCGAATCCATCCTCTGGCCAGAGACACTGCATGCACGTAGTGCACAGACATTTGTACACACATTTAAAAAGAATAAAAATAACCTTCAAAAAGGGAGAAAGAAAGGGGGAAACCCAAGGCTAATAGGATCCCAATGAGTAGCCATCCTGAAACTCAGGGAATGATTCAAGAGGTAACATAGCTAAGCAAGAACATGGGCTTTAGAGGCGAAGTGACTGGGAGTTACATCCTACCTAGTCACCAGCTATGCAGACTCAAGCAAGCAAATTACCAGTTGAGCTATAGATGGATCTTCTGTGAGGCTTCACACACACCTGTCACATGCAATACATGCGAAGGATGAGTCTTATTATTCACAGACTACAATGATGATAATGGCAGTTCTTTCAGTTTCTCATTAGCTGCACCTAGACGACACATGCTGTAGGGAAGGGCAGACAGGCAAATAGCCAGGCTGTGTGCTAATTGGGTGTTCAAATAAAGCTCCCAGGGGTGGGCACCATTTCCAGGCAGCAATTCTTCACTGTCTGTCACTCAAGGGTGCCAGTTAGGAGTGCAGAAATGACCTGACCTGAGGTTTTTTTAAAGGATGTATTTTCCATGTTTTTTGTTGGAACTATTACACTTAAAGTCTGCAGCTCTCAAATTTCCTCTATGTACTGTGTTCCGCAAGTAGCCTGGAGGTTCTAAATGGATGGACTGGTTGCTGGTTTGCAGTTTCTCCTTTAAAGATGTGAAAGTCATCTGTGGGAGAAGATTAACAAGCTCTACTTTGAAGTGTGGAGAGACTCTTGAAGAGGTTCCTCTGGGAAAGGGAGGTCTGAACCTGAATAGCCTTGACAAAAACCATTCAACTGACACACTGCCAACAGGCTTCACGTGAGCACGCAAGTTTTTCTCAGAATTAGGAAAAGAAAAGGCTGAGCTTGAAGGAACTCTGAGGTGCTTCATCCTGGCAGGATCACAGTCCTCTGAGCACCTATACTCTCAGCTATGGATGAATCTGATGAAGCCCTTCCTCACCCGCCTTCGTGAGAAAAGATAGGCAGGAGACTACAGAGTTCCTGACGATGGGCGGACTTTGTCACCTCAATTGCACAAACCATATTCTTCTTTACAGCAAAGTAAATCCTTGCTATCTGTGGATAGAAAGTAAGTAAGCAAGAAAGTAAGTAAAAAGGAATGGGTGGATAGATGGAAGGAAGGAAGGAAGGAAGGAAGGAAGGGAAGGAAGAAGGAAGGAAGGAAGGAAAATGAAGAATAGAACGAAGAAAGGCAGGCAGGCAGGAGGGAAGGAGGGAGGGAAGGAAGATGGGAAGCAAAGAAGAAGAGTACGCATTACATAAACTAATGTAAAAAATTGAAAGAAACGAACTGGAAGAGATAGCAAAAAGAAAAGAAAGTAAATAAAAGAAAAACTCTGGTTAGGCCAGTGACAAACATGCATTCAGATGGTGGAGGCAGGAGGATCTTGACTTTGAGCAATTGGCCATCTGGCCTACAGTATTAAGTTCAAGACAACCCTGAGTTCATCAGGCCCTCCTGTCCCCAAAAAGACCCTACAGCCTTTATTCAGATCACACAGCTACAAAGTAGGGGTGGCTGCTCGAATGTGATCCATGTTGTCCAATAAAATTGCTCAGAAATCAAACAGATTAATAATAACATGTAAGTAAGAGCACTGACATTACTTCTGGCTAAGGGGTTGACAGCCACCCTGAGATGCTAAGAGGTAGCTTTCCCCACTCTTGAAGCTTTGGGAGCAGCAAGGACAACAGTCAAGTACAGCTGACTTAAGGAAATGTACTGGACGACTGCCACTTCTTCCCAAACCTCCCTCCCACCCTACCTCTGCTCCCTTTCCTGAAGTATCTGTTTCGTCCTTTCAATCTCAATTAATTCTGCTGGCCAAGAAATTAAATGTGCACTAAAGTGCAGGCATCCACCCAGGTGCACATGGCAGCCAACCATCAGGCCCTGGCTGCCTGGAGGTGCCACGGCATGCACGTGTAGCAGCTTCGTGCCTGTATTTCTGCAAGAGTGGAAATGACGAGTACTATGATTTTTTAGAATTTTGCCTTGTTAGCAAGGTTTGCTGCTTGGATTTTCTTTTATAATATTGCCATTTTTAAATGAATGGAATGTTCCCCGTGATAATTGGGCCATAAGTCAGGGGCTGAAATTCACTTAGCAATGGTGAAAGAGACAAACAGAACAAATAAATATATTGAAGGTAAACACCTGAAACTGCTCACGGAAAGGGTCTCCAAACACATATACACTTAGCGGTTCTCACTTAATCCAGGCAAGGAGAACCTGTGTTTGAGTCTTCTTGGTTTTGTCATTTGCTAATTGAGAGACCTTGAACAAGTCACATCCCAGCTCCAGTCGTTCAGCTCTTGGTCCATGAGATGAGGAGACTGGGCTGGGGATCTCCCAAGGTCCCTTTCTGTTTATGATTAGCTTTGCGAAATGCAAAACATCCCAGAAGGTCCTAGAATTTGTGCTGGCGTCTCTGTTCTGCCAACCACATGGAGCGTTCCTGGCTACAATCTCCTGATTTCTGAATGTGAGGTGTTCTCTTGGATCATAAGTAGGTCAGTCTGAAGTGAAGACACTTTGTTCCCTCTTGATTTGAACTCCTCAGGGCAGTAGAACCAAAAAAGCAGTTGAAGGACAGGTGGGGCTTATTAAACTAAGTTTAGGCGCTTGTGTGGATTTTCCTGACTGGCAGAAAGCCTTTCTTAGGATTGTTCCAGGACAGTCTTTGGCAACTTGGATGTGCTAAAACTTGGGTAAAATTATATTCATGGCTCAGAATCTGGAAGGTCCTCGATGCTTTAAATTGCTCTTATTAAGAATCTTGACAATTAAAGTAGCTACAACATTTTAAAAAAATCATCCTTTTATCTAATGTGATGTTTCCTTGGAAACATGCCAATTAACCCAAGAATAATTACTAATTGCTTTTCACATCTGATTTTTAACATTTGAAAACAATTACAGGGAGTGTCGTGACACTCAATCTTACAACGTTTTCCTCAAGTCTATTTTGCCTAGTTTTAATTTAACTTCTTTTCTTCAAAGGCAGGGACAGAGTATTAGATCTTGTCAATTTCTCATGTATGTAAACTGCCCTTCAAGCATCTGATTTGATGATAAAATTGTGATAACCATATTAAATTAGAGCTGAACTGATTAAAATGAATGACTAAAGATCATCTAATCTTGTCATGGAACACTCCCTAGGTACAAACACTTGTTACATCTGTCTTCTAATACACAATCCAGAGAAATTCCATCTGCCTGGGGTATTGACTGATCTTTACGGCCTTTGGAAATGTG
>JADRCD010210858.1:0-14582 GCA_019843815.1 Montemys delectorum
TGTGTGTGTGTGTGTGTGTGTGTGTGTGTGTGTGTGTGTACCAAATGAGTTCAGAAGAGGACAATAGATTCCCCGGAGCTGGAATTTCAGTTGACTCTGGCCCTCTACAAGAACAGCAAATGCTCTTATCTACTTGTCATCACTCTAACAATACCCTCCCCACAGCACCTTTTAAGCTCTCGTCTCAACTGTTAGCTCTCAAACATTTCACATTGTTTATTTACAGAAGAATTTTACTTTTCATGACTTTCTGAGCTGATCACTGTCCTGATCCTATTTGCTTATCCATCTGATTTGCTTGGTTTTCTACTGATTTGTTTTTCTTTGGTTGATTTCAAAGAAAGCTTTGCTGTATCTGAGATGCCATTCCTTTTGCTGTCACTTAAGTTACAGATATTTCTCTTGGGCTGGAAATGTAGCTCGGTGGTAGAGTATTTGACTCACATGTGCAAGGCCCTGGGTTTAACCCCCAGCACCTCAAAACAGAATCAAAATTAGTATTTCTCTTAATTCTTCTCACATCTTTGGTTTTAAAGCCTGCAGACTTTGGAATAGAGACATCATTCAGTTGGTAGAGTGCTTGCCTAGCAAGCATGAAGTCCTGGTTCTCTGCCTTGTACCACCTAATCTGTATGTGGTCATGCATGCCTATAATCTAAGCACTCAAAGAGATGGAAGCAGGGGAACCAGAAGTTCAAGGCCATCACTGGCTATACACAAAGTTTGAATCCATATGTTGTCAAAGTAAGAAAATATATAAACAAATAAGATCTATGACCTTATAAACATACCTCAACAAATTCGTCATCTACATTTCTTTCTTAGCAGTCCTGAAATTCTGCCACACCTTAAAATCTTTCTTTTTTTTCCAAACCATTACAATATTTATGTATATTCACTTCTGATTTTTTTCAATACTGAGGACTTAACTAGGTGTCTTAGTTAGGATTTTACTGCTGTGAACAGATACCAGGACCAATGCAAGTCTTTATAAAGGACAACATTTCATTGGGGCTGGCTTACAGGTTCAGAGGTTCAGTCCATTCTCATCAAGGTGGGAGCATGGCAGCATCGAGGCAGGCAGAGCTGAGAGTTCTACATCTTCATCTGAAGGCTGCTAACAGAATACTCACTTCCAGGCAGCTAGGAAGAGAGTTTTATAGCCCACACCCATAGTGACACATCTACTTCAACAGGGCCACACCCTCTCATAGTACCATTTTCTGGGCAGAGCATATACAAAGCATCATACTAGGGCCTCATGTACCCTGGGCAAACACTTTACCTCTGAGTTAAATTGTCAGTTCCATGCTTAGTTTTTCTTTGCTGTTGTTGCTGATGCTGATGCTGTTGTTGTGATTGTTGTTGCTGCTGCTGCTGTTGTTGCTTTTGAAACAGGGACTCACTAAATTGCCTAAACTGGAATTATACTTGAGTGCCCTCCATAGGCCCAGGTAAACCTACTACTCATGACCCTACTCCTACTACCTCAATCTCCTTAGTGCCCAGCATCACAGATCCGTGGCAGCAGGCCCAGCTCTCCTCTACTATTTTAACGGGGTTTTTGAATATTTACAATCTTAAATTGTTACGAGCTTATTTATGTATAAGAAATGGATGAAGTAAGGATCCGACTTCATTTCTTTCTAGTTGCCCCAACATTGTTTACAAATAATCTATTTTTCCTGGAAGCATTGAAGTGACACATAAAATTTCATGGGTATTTGGTTCTTTACCTAAATGTATAACTTTATGAAACTTTCTGCCTTTTCCTTATTTCCTGCCCTCATATTTTATGGACAGCATTAATTATTATACTCAGGCAATTAGCTAACTCATCTCCAAAGTCACCCCATCATTTTTTTTTCAAATTTCCTGGACTTCTCATAATGATTCTTTTATACTTAATAATTATGCATATATTTCATTTTGGATCTTTAAAAAAAAAAAAAAAAACTATGTCCACCAAAAACTTCTTGGGATTTTAATAAGGTTGTTTTGGACCTTCAGAGGAATCTGGGGAGAAATAGATCTATAATGGATAGGGACTTCTGTTCAAAAGCAAGCTATGTCTCACCATTTATACATGTCTTCTTTTTATACCCCTTTATAAAGTTTTACAGCTGCCTCCCCATAAATCTCACTAATGCTCACTCAGTCTGTGAAAGCCTTCCACAGAGCAAAACACTATTTCCCACGAAGTCAAAGCATAGAACTTTCACAGGATTTGGAAGAGTCCACCTTACATGCTATAGAGACACTCCATCCACCTACTCCCCACTTTGGGCTGATTCCAGTAGGAGGATCACCTCTTGGACATTGGAATAGGCACGCCAATTAATCAACAGTTAATCAATAGAAGCTGACTCTATGCCCAGCCCCGTGATAGCAGTATGAGACATAGACCCTATCTTGTAAGGTGTCACCTGTAAACAGTAGAATCTTATGTTGACCTATGTACTATGGGCTCTCCTTGTGAGAAACTAAAATGAAGTTGTCTGGAACAGTCAGGGAAGCTCTCAAGACAGAGATGAGAACTGATCTGGGTTCAGTTAGGTAAGTAAGTGGATGTCATTTGGTTAAGTAAAGAAGAGGGATAAAGACAGATGTGATGGAGCCTGACTGTGACTCCAGTATTCAAGAGGCTGAGGCAGGCAAACTGCCATGAGTTCAAAGAAAACCTGAGCTATGTAGTAATAGCCAAGATATCTTAGATCTATAGAATGAGATCATGAGATCAAAACAAACAAACAAACAGAGAGAGAGACAGAGACAGAGACAGAGACAGAGAGAAATGGGACTAGAGAGATTACTTAATGGGTAGGAGCAATTGCTGCTCTTCCAGAGGACCCAGGTTCAATTCCCAGTACCCTTACGGTGTCTCACAGGGATCTATAACTCCAGCTCCAGGGCATCCGATGCCTCTGGCTTCCAGGTGTACTTATCCACATGCACAAACCGCAGACATACTTAGTCTGGGAACTCTATGCTTTGTGAGTAACCAAAGAGGAGACTCAGTGGGCCTGTGGGTCCCTGAAACCATATGATGCTAAGTTGTCTACTTAACCAGTATTGCCAGTTGAAAAGAATCCTCAGAACTCTTCGCTTCCAGATACATACACAGGTTTTATGTAATGAATACAACACTAAGAAGACCCAAGTTAAAAAATAGAAGATTAAAACAAAAAAAGACATAAGTAAACAATATTGGCTTTCCCTTATCCCAGAAATGTGCTAAAGTAGAAAAATAATTATTGTGTGTTATGGAAGCGTGTCCAGCTTTGCAGCCAGGGATGCTTGAAATTGAGTCTTAGTTCCATCAGTTAAATGCTGCTTATGATACTAGATGAGTCCCACATACCCAGAGCCCAGTATGCACCTGTGTAAATTGAGACTACAGAGCCCATCCCTCCTGCCGAACTGCTGCTGGGTGGTGCCGGCACCACCCGGATCTTAGCAGTTTCCCTGTGCTAGTTTCTTCCTGTTTTCACACCCCAGAAGAAAATAGTTATAAGAAGGAGGAATCCATCCAAGCCAGGTCTGGAAAGGAGGAGCAAGAAAAGAGAGCCATTGCAGGCCAGTGGACAGCAGGCGTTAGTAGAAGAAGGAAAGAGGCCAGGGAATGTTGCAGAGGATCAGCTCATTGCAGCCAAGTTCAATGGGTCCTAAATTCCAGCCCAAGCAGTTTGAACTTTATCCTACTAAGGACAGGAGCCATAAGAGAACTGAATACCAGGGAACCAATCCCATGCTTTTCCCTGAGAAAACCAAGAGACGCAAGACAACAAATTTTAAACATAAATTTTTATGCCTGGGGCTATAGCCCAGTTGGCAGAGTGCTTGCCTGGTATGCCTGAAAACACCAGTTCCATCTCAACACACTTAAACAGGTGTGACCTAAGAACCCAGGACTCAGAAGTTAAGAGTAGAGGGGTCAAAAGTTCAAGGCCATCCTCAGCTACAGACTGAAAGTAGGGTGTTGATGTTGCAATTATTGTTTAAATAAATTTTTTTTAATTTTCTGTCATTTTCATGCATTTACATATGTATTGATCATATCTATCTACTGTTTTCTCCCTCCAACTTCCTCTAACGTCCCCATCCCCATCCCAGTCTTCCTCCCAACTTCATGTTCTTCTTTAATCTTTGGTTTAAAAAATTGAGTTTAAAGCCAGCCTGGACTGCATGAGACTGTGTCTTAAAAGTGAAATAAAACAGTTGCAGAGGAATGCTTCCATCAGTAAAGTCTTTGCTACACAAACATAAGAACCTTAATTTAGCTTAACTCCCATCATGCACACTAAAGATTGTGTAGTTGCATGTGCTTGCTGGGGAGGCAAAGAGAGAAAGAGCCCTGGAGCTCCCTGGCTGGGTGAGCAGTCTAGTCTAAAAGCAGGCCCCAGTTAGAGATCTCATCATCATCGAGTGGATAACTCCTATAAATGACACCCATGTGCAAGAGTTTGTGTGCATATGGGCATGGACATGTATATGAGAATGCATGAGTGTGTGTACAAGAACATGTAGAGACACAGATTGATGCTGGGAATTATTCTCTATTACTCTTCTGTCCTACTTGTTGAGATGGTGTAACTCAATCAAACCAATAGCTCACTCATGGTTAGTCATAGCGAACTAGCCGGTTTGCTCTAGGTATACTCTCTCTCCATCTTCAAAAGCTGGAATTATAGGCAGGTCACAATACCTAGCCAGCATGTATGTGGGTTCTGGGGATTATAAAGCCCATCCTCACACTTATACAACATGAATTTCAACTACTGAGCCATGTCCTCAGACCAGGTATTATATGTCTGCCTGCCTGCCTGTCTGTCTGCCTGCCTGCCTGCCTGCCTGTCTGTCTGTCTGTCTTTTAGAGGTTTTGGAGGTTTTTTTTGGTTTTTGTTTGTTTTAATTTTGGTTTTAGTTTTTTGGTTTTGTTTTGTTTTGTTGTTGTTGTTGTTTTTGAGACAGTGTTTCTCTATGTAACCCTGGCCATCCTTGAACTTACTCTGTAGACCAGGCTGGTCTTAAACTCAGAGATCCATCTGCCTGTGCCTCTGAGGGCTGTGATTAAAGGTGTGTACCACTGTCATCAGATATTCATTTCTAACAGAGGCCTGAGTATTACTTTTCCAGAAGTTTCCCTTCTTTGAATAGCTAAGGGCTAACATGCTCCTATTTTATTATTTCCATTCTCAACTACTGTCTGTGTAATATATGTTACCTAAGTGCCTATAGTAACTTGCCGGCCCTATGTTAGGCTCTGAACGGAGACAGGAGAGTCAAACCCAAGCTCTCTTTTCTAGAAGTTCACATTCTAATTAAACGTGAAGCATAGAGCAGAGAACTGAAATGAAAGTAGAGAGTGACAGAGGACAGAGAAGACACTTGGAATGTTCTGGATGGTAAGGAATTGTTGGTTAAGGGGGACCTATCTAGTATTTAAGAACATGAAGAGTAGCCCTTGTAAATGAAGTGCTGAGCCATCAGAGGGATCTACAGAGGATGTCCGCGAACTCAGTAGTCAGTGATTCCTTTAGGAACCAGTTATTGTAAATAGCTACTCTGCTTACTCTTACCTCCAGTTTGTTTTCAAACTTAAGCATGGGTCTATTAGCCCGAAAGACATTACATTTGCCAGGCGAGTTTATGATCTCGGAAAATGGAGATGGGAAAACCTCAAACGGGATTTCCAAATCCAGGAGGGCTTCCTTTTACAGAGCTAGTGCTGAAAGTGTTTCATGTTTTTCCTGGATTTTGATGGGCCAGACCGTTTCTGCTAGGGAGACACAATTTGACTGAAGGTATAACAGAGGCTGCTAATAAGAGGATGGAGGCGGCGGGGGGGGGGGGGGGGGGGGGCCCCCCCCCCTCTCCCAACGATCAAACTGGTCTCACGTCCCACTGGCTCCCCTGAGATCGTGGGTTTGCCTGAGAATGACAGTGAAATAAGTTAAATCGGAATTTATAACCCAAGAGCCTCTGAAGGTCACAGCCTAGTGGGATGCTACAAACCCGAGCTCAATACTGGTGCTCGGTACTCCAAACAGATGATGCCACGGACCCTGATGGCTCCTCATAGCAGTCTTCGAGCATGCTCACTGGTTCTGTCTTTGCACCAGCATTAGATAATGCACAGTGAGCAATGTGGGAAGAATAAAAAAGACACCCTGCCCCTTTATCCCCATAGTGACAGTATAAGGTCATCAGGGTATAGACACAATGGGACTATCAGAGAAGGTTTCTGGGGTCAACAGTGAAAGATTTCCTTTCAATGTCTCTGTCCCTTACCTGGAAGGATCTCCTACAGGCTCCAAAGATATATATCTGTGATGCTAAATCCAGCTTGATCATCAAGCTGTTGTGGGAATTACGAAAAATAGGATAAGTTTTTTTTTCCCTCTGACAAATTCTGTATTTTAAAAACCAATCAAGCATTGAAGAAATAACTAACAAAAGTAGTTTCATATTAAAAAGAATAATTTTACATGACACAATTTTAAAACCGGGTAGTAGGTGATTTAACATAGTATCTTGTGGCTTGTTTGGATTTTTTTTTTCTGAGTTTTAACTGAGTCCATAATTAGTTTGTATGGGAGAGGGGTTGGAAAACACCAAAAAGCACCAAAAGGAAAGTTCACCCATAATTTCCCTGCCTGCAAATAAGCAGTGTTGACAGATGTTCATTGTCCGTTCTTCCGATCTTTATATCTGTCAACATATATATTCTGTTTTCCTGAGTGTTGTTGTGCTGGTTTGGAGCCTTGATTTGAGGCTGCCTAGATTCAAAGATTCAGCTTCTAAACTCTACTTCCCATCTGCTCTGTGACCTCTGAGAACATATTTGTTGAATCTGGGCTTCCATCTGTAAGCATGGAATAACCATGGTCTATAGGCTGGGAATATACACTGCAGTGTGATTAGTACCCTTTGGAGCTTGACATTGCACAGCCAAGTGGAGCTGTCCTAAGAACAGGGGTGGTAAAATAGGGAATCTATCCTAGCTTCTTATCCAGTTGCCATGGTAAAATACACTGACAAAAGTAACTCAATGGAAAGGAGGGTTTATTTCAGCTCACAGTTCTGGGCTATATACAGTCAGTCCATCATTGCAGGGAAGCCAAAGCAGCAGGAGCATGGAGCAGCTGTTCACACCCACAGTCAAGAGCAGGAAGAGAATGAATGCATGCACATGTGCGCTCAGCCGCCTTCTCCACTCTTACACAGTTCAGAAGCCTCTACCGAGGGAATGGTGACACCCACGGTGGACCTACCTCAACTAATGTAATCAAGTCAGTCCCGCACAGATTGTCCAGGTGCCTATGGAGCAACCTTCTCTAGACAGTCCCTCAATGAGGCTCTCTTCAAGACTGCATCAAGCTGACACAATTAAAACTAACCACCACTCAGGCAAAAAAAAAAAAAAGGACATGCTTTTAGCCCAGTGATTAGTACAAAGAAAGAATTTTGTTAAAGAGTAGCTGTGATCCTAAAGGATGCCCTGTGGCTGTGATGAGTGTTGTTGGCTCACAGCAAGTTGAGTGTTCAGTGTTTATGCTTCAGAGTTGTGGAATAGACCCTACAGAATGACCTCCTTGGAACATGTCCAACCAACAAATGCTTCTCTCTATACGGGCATAACGCCTTTGATCCTTACACTTCACAACCCCCCCTAAATCATTCAAAGCCCCTAAGAGCCAATTGACGTAGGTGGGTTTACTATAACATCTGCTCCACAACTTTATCCCTTCTTATCTGAGCCGAACCTCGTCCTCCTAGCACCCCACAGAAGGTGGAGGGAAGTAATAGAAATGTCTCACCCAAGTGGTGAGGTCTCACTCCTCAGCCCTTCCAGAGGGCCGTCTCATTAGATTTGCTTAATAAGCCTGATCCTAAGACTGCCGAGGAAATCGGTATGGGTCATGGGGTCTCTAACACAGTGCTTTCCAGGGATATCTCTGCAGCTGGTCAAATCAAATTGGATGTACGTTTTTGTGGTCTATGCAATGGCTTCACGTTACAGCTATAAATGGTACAAGAACCTCTGAATTACATATTCAGTCATTGATCAAATATTTATGAAGCATCTACTATGTGCCAGGGACTGAGCTCCCCAAGGAGAAAGGGATTCTCAGTTCACATCTTTCAATACTTTAGGTCCCTCAAAAAGGAATGCCTCTCACTTTAAAGTCAAAATGTCAACTCACCTCAACCTGTACTAACCTCTTCTTTCTGAGGAAAGAAGAGCAGGCCTGAGGCCTGTCAGTCTGGAGCAATCCAAAAGGTACTAAGAGTGTTGTGTTTCTATCTTATTTTTTTTTAACTATGGCTTTTCACTTATAGCAAATGATTCATATTTTCAACTAGAAATAAAAGCTTCTCTCAAGAGTATAGTTCTGGGCTGGGGAGATGGTTCAGTGGGTAAGAGTACTTGCCATACAAGCATCAAGACCTGAGTTCAAATCCCCAGCAGCCATGTAGAAAGTCAAACCATGGTCCCACACACCTTTAACCCCACTCCTTGAAGGGAAGAACAGAGCCAAATTTCCTAGACCTTACTGGTCACCAGCCTAGTCCCTGGTTGACTTGAGAAATGCTGTCTTGATAGGACAAGGTATAAAGTGAGCAAGGACAGCACATGCCCTCCACTGACCACCATGAGTGTCAATGATACACATACACCATACATAGCACAAACACAAAGGCATAGTTTATGAATTTATGTCTCATTAAAGTAGCAATTAAGCACTTAGAAATGTTTAATTCAACATATCTTTTGTATGCATTGATTAGACTATATATTTTTAATTATCCTACAAAGTAATAGGTTTCCTTGTGGAAATTTTATACAGATATTTTTTTAAATTAATCTTCTTCTTGTACCCTATAGTTTAGGTATCAAAAGTTAATTGACTTAAAGAAAAGCATTAAGTTAGTGGTGGCTCAGACTGACATTTGTTAGTAACCTAGTCTTGAGGTCAGGAGTCTGAGCCTTTGGGGAGTTTCTGGTCCTTTTACAACTGCCATGACTGCTATAGACTGTTTTCTGAGAAAAATACAGAAAGGTTTCATGCAGTTCCAGGAGCTCAGAGATCACATGGACCCAGCATGGGGCCTAAGTGCTAAAAAAAAAAAAAAAAAAAAAAAAAAGCATTATGGTGAATACCCTCGCCTGTGGACTGCGACCACTGTCCCCTTCCTTCCCTGTGGACTGCAACCACTGTCCCCTTCCTGGTGGCAGCCTCCTAGCAGAGCTGAAGCTGTGTGTCAATGTGCTCACAGCGTCCATGAGAGTTGAACTTATGGAGAGCTTTCAGTGCACCTAGCCCTCAGCAAACCTAAAGTCACTTATCCCTGCTGAAAGCAACTCCCATGTTCCAGATATCTGAGCCGCTCACTCTCGGGAGAGGGGGAGGGATGCGGAGGGGGGTCTCTCACCCCATTCCTGAGATCTGCCTATCTATGACCTCGGAAAAGAACCTCAAATCCCCGACTCCACTGCTCCACAAGCATATGTTGGATCCAGTTAACAGGAACAGGTCCCAGTGGCTATCTGCTGTTCACCAAGCCGAGTGACCTTGAGTGAGTCACTCTCCTTCACTTAGTAGGCATACTCAGGAGACTTGCCAAAGCCCAGCAATCTAAGTTGAGGAGCCTGAAGCATTGGCATTGCTTTGACAGCGGGCAAAGCAGAGCCAGGGTCAGAACCCGGGGAATGTTCACAGAGTTAGTGAAATTGTCAGAGAGCCCTCTGCAGCTTGACCCACAGCACAGAGCACCTGCCTTCCAGAAACCTGCTTTTCCTGTCTCCTGGCAGCCTGTTCTGAGGAAGGATCTGTTTGGGTGCCCAGGGGAAGTGGCCCATCTTCTCTCATGCCAAAGAGACTTAGCACCTTTTCCAATCAACTATGCTTTTCTGTATCCTACCAGGGCATGGGCTGGCCCGGCGAAAAGAGCCTTAGTCCTCCTATGTGTTGGGGTGGAGGTGGGGAGCGGGCGGGGGGGGGGGGGGGGGTTGGGGTGAAGATCCTGAGGGAAGGAGTCAAAATATTCCTGGAATCTGTACCAGGGGCAAGCAGTCCCGGACTCACAGTGCCCCCGTGTGGTAGGCCAAGGGAAGCCCATACCCAACCCCACCCCCAACAAGGAGCAGTATGAGCCTTCTGGAGGATGCTGAGTACTCAGCTAGAGCTACTAAATCGAAAGGAAGGAAACTGAAGCCCCAGATGGGAAAATAACTAAACCAAAATTATATGTAACGATATCAAACATAGGTCCCAAGTGTTTTTCTTTTTTATTTATTTATTGTTTATTTTATTTATTTATTTATGGTGAAATTACAAGACCCATCAGTACAGGAATAATTACTGTACGGCAAATGACTATTACTTTGGAGTTGCTTGTGGGGCAGAGACCTGGTTTACAGCATATCCCTAAGGACTTAACAAGTCGCATCTAGTTTAATCCTAAACAACACTGAGTGTAGTTGCAGCTACTAACTCCATTTCACTGATGAGAACGAATTCTGGAAGTGATGGCACACACTTGTAATCCCAGCACTTGAGAGGTAAACATAGAAGGATCCAGAGTTCAAGGTCACCCTAGACTACGTGAGACTGTCTTTAAAAATTAACAAACAACAAAAGAAATCACTGCTGGTGAATGCCTGCCCATCTCCACTGTGGAGACTAAGGACCGAGTATTTAAAGCTAGTCTATATGCTTCCTAGCAAGCTGGAGGACAGCCAGAGTCGAATAGTGAAGGCTCTGTCTCAGAAACAGAAGTGCACCCTGGAGAGTAGGGTGGTACCGAGCAAGGGTCTGAAGGAAGAGACAATAAAGCAGAACACAGGACAAAGGGGACAAGAAGGACCAGAACGGCTGCAGGAACCCAGAGAGGCACTGTACGAGAGATGCTACACCACACAGTCCAGCAGGAGGGAAGCTATCAGAGCTTACAGTACACTTGCCCCAGGGGTTCCACACAGGGGAGTTTAGCCTACAGAAAACAGATGTGGGGAGAGCGAGTGCCTGAGGCTTTTTAATCACTGCAGACTGGAACGGTTAAATATTGGAAATCAATCACCTGCTTGACTGGCATTAGGGGACTTGTTAAATAAATTGCTATGCATCCAGATCAGAATGTGATGTGGCAGTAGAGGAGGTAGAGAAATGATATAGACCGAGACAAGGAGAAGCGACTAAGCCAAGCAATTTAAGGAAAGGGACATGGAGTAGGACCCCATTTAAGAAAAAAAAATCAAGGGGGCTAGAGAGATGGCTTAGCAGTTAGGAGCACTAAGTGTTCTCCCAGAGGTCATGATTTCAGGCCCCAGCAACCACGTGGCAGCTCACAATTGACTATAATAGGATCTGATGCACTCTTCTGGTGTGTCTTAAGACAGTGACCGTGTGCTTATACACATAATATAATTAAATAAATAAATCTTTAAAAAAAAAAAAAAAACTCCCAGAAGAAAACCACAACTCTGGTCCTCTGCACTTGACCAGAGACAGATTATTTTTATTCCTTTATACATTTATTTTTGTAACCAATCATTTTCACCTCAGCATTATCATTTTTATAACAAAATATATAAATCTGGAAGGGAAATGAAGATAATGTCTCCTGTTCAGAGGGATTTACAGTCTAGTTAGTAAACGAAGCCTCAACCAGCCCTGGGACACACCTTGACAATATTAACAAGCAACTAAGTGGCAAAATGGGAGCTGCCTGCCTACATGTGTTCAGCAGGCTTGGCCAGGGTAGATCAGAGCAGAGTTTCTGGTGGAGGCTGAAGACTGGGGCAGGCTGTGTTGGCCCTCTGTATCCTCCAGTCCTGCATCTAAGAGTTTAACCAACTCTGGATTAAAAACATTAAGAGTAGAGCAGGAAGATGGCTCCGCAGGCAAAGAGGCACCAGCATGATTACAGGAGATCAGTGCCCCAGACCTGCATACTGAGTCCCCAAAGATGTCCTTTGAACTGTATAACGACTCCTTGGCATGTGGCCCCTAACACAAAACTAAACAAATAAGTAAATTTACATAGATATTTGAGGGTAAAAGTCACAACTATACTCGAGAGATGCAACTTTTTTCCCTTGCTGTTTCCTAAACACTGTGCAGTACAACAGCCAATTATGTGTCATTTATATCATACTAGATACTGTTATTGATTTGTTATCAGTCACCTAAGGAAGATGCAAAATGCATGGGAGGCTACAAGTAGGTCACATGAAAATCTTGAACCATTTTATAGAAGCATAAAGCCACAGATTTGTATATTTATAGGAGCTGGAACCCTCCTGCTGCTGATATGAGGAACATGTGCGTTTCAAAAGGCCCACCATTAATTTTAAAGTGTCAGATCGTATATTAGGGATTTTACATGGAAACTTTCTTTCCTTCTATTTTCTCCTGTACTTCTTCCTTTTTATCATTCCTGTTTTATTTGTGTTGTTGTTAGTAGTGGTAGTATTGGTGTTGGTGTTGGTGTTGGTGTTGTTTTGAAACAGGGCTTCCCGTGGCCCAGGCTGACCTTGAAACTGAATATGTAACTGACAATGACCTTGAGCTCCTACTCCTTCCACTTCCACCTCCCAAGAGCTAGAATTTTCAATATGTGCCACCACACCATACCCCATGTACGTAGATATTCTCATGTACTCGAAAATAAAAATCTGTGAGACAGTCACTGTTCCCATTTTATAGAGGAGAAACTAAAGTTCAACAATCGATTCCTAACACCAGGCCAGGTCAGCTGAATTCCGCCTTCTAGTCATCTCTCACACTACCCAAATTGTCTTGAGAGGAAAGAATGCCTTCTACTCACAGGAATGAATTTGCTCGAGAAAATCCATCAGGTCTTTGCCTAGACTTTACAAGTCCATAACAGTAGGAGGGTGCTTTGTAACAAAGTTTCAGCACAAGGCCTTGAACAAAATTCTCACAGTGCAATGATGGCTTTGATGAACACTAGCCACTAATTATTCTCTCTAATAATTGTTTTCTGTGTAGTCCTTAAAAAGAGCAATCCATTTGTTTTTCAGTTCACTGCCATCTTCAACAGGCTTGATTGACACCAGGCAAGGCTACATGTTTATCCTCAGAAAATAGGCTGTGTTGTTCTCGATCCTTCCTGTCTTTGGTCACATTGTGTCCATAGCAACCATACCAGTCTCTATAGGCCCCCATGCAACAAGACATGCTGCCTGTCTTTGCTCTCATCAGCAGATACCTCCCAGAGGAGTACATAGGTCTCCAATATCCATCACTCTAGTTCCTTTTCCTCCTCAGTCAAGACCTGTTTGCTGGACCCTTCAGACTCAGTCTTGGAAAGACGCCAATAGTCTAAGACATAAAGCTCATCCCTCCAGGATGCTTCATCTTCACGTACTATAAGCTATGTTTCAGTAGGGGCCTTGTGTACAGTGTCTTAATCCAAAGCCCTATCTTTGGATTAAGTAATGGGACACAAGCCTTTTTGGTGTAATATCTGTCAGAATTAAAACATGAAGAAGCAGTTATTGGTCTTAGCACTGCACAGCTAGAATGTAGCCCATTTCCATATTTTCCCAGAGTTTAAAGAAGATGTCAGTCAGCATTGATACATAGGTATGCACAGTACTCTTTCCAAGTCGAAACTCCTGGCTGGCTTAGTCCTGCACCAGAAGCCCAGATAATCCCACATCAGCCAGCACTACTGATTTGCTAAACTGAGAAGAACTGAGACTTCCCACAATAATGGGAAGGATCAAATTGTTGCAGGATATTTGAACCCTAAGATTATGATATTTACTAAAAAACAAAACAAAACTGTTTCTAGTTGTGGTGTGGCCCTACCCTTAACACATACCTTTAATCCCTAACAATGAAGGTAAAGTTGGAGAAGGATGTACCCATGCTTGAAGGCGATGTCTAACTGAGTGACAGAAGAAATGACTAACCAGAGAAATATTTGACAGAACAGGATCTTCCCAACTCTCATGAGAAGAGAGAGAAAAGAGGGGCAACATGAGAGGAAGCAGCGCAGAGGGAGAGAGGCAGGAGGCAGTTTTTACTGGGAGAGTTTTACAGAGACAGGTTGAAGAGTAAAAAGGCTAGACACAGGTGAAGACAGGATGAGCCAGAAAATGAGAACAGCTTATGAGAGCGTGCTTGAGGCCAAACAGCAGTTCAGTCAGAGGCTGAGAGAGAAGTTCGACTGAATCAGTCAGCTTGGAGAGGAGTTGGAACTAGAACAGCTGAGTTGAATCAGCCAGCCAGCGTTCAGAAAGAACTAGGAGGTAGGGAATTTATTCAGCAGCAAATGTCAGAGGCTGGAAACATTCTAGACTAGATAAGATTGTACGAGGCTGAAAGCTTTCAGGACTAGGCCTAGGTTAACAGACTGAGGTAATAAGCCTTGGAAAGAACAATTACTACAGGAGAGTAAGAATTACTTTTACAGCTGGGCAGTGGTGGCGTGCGCCTTTAATTCCAGCACTTGGGAGGCAGAGGCAGGTGGATTTCTGAGTTCGAGGCCAGCCTGGTCTACAGAGTGAGTTCCAGGACAGCTAGGGCTACACAGAGAAACCCTGT
>JADRCD010210858.1:19568-31331 GCA_019843815.1 Montemys delectorum
GAGGATGCTTAGACCTTATTCCAGGAAGAAGAAATAACTTGGGTCCTCCAAAAACACTTTATTGGCAATGCAAACCTTGTTTCAAATTATTCTTATACAGGATCCTGATACAAGAGAGTAAGAGCACATAGTGAGGACAGGGGCTGGCTGACTCGCTTCTTCCTCCCTTCCATTCCTTCCCCAGGCCTGTCCAGGTCACCCTGGGGCTTCACAGGTCTGGTAGAGCATAAGCAATTTGGAGCAGCAGGGTCTGGGGTCAAGCCCTAGCTCTGCATGGCCTCGGGCACTTCACCTTGCTGCCTCTGACCTCCATTCTCACCTCACAAACAGCCCACCAAGAAGGAGCGAGGTTGACTGCTGCGGTTGCTCCCCAGTGTAAACACTGGCATGCGAATGCCTGGACAGATTCGACTTAATAATTCTGATCTTGGAAATCTGAAACCACAGGCACCAAAGGCATTTCCTGTGCTGCTTGGATATAGTTAGGTTCATCAGTGTCTGGTATCTTGAGGTCACCCGGGGCTGGGGGGGGGGGGCAGGGAGGGGGAGTAGTGGGAGGTTGGAGGTTGGGAGAAGCTGTTAAGGAGTGGTGGCAGCTGCCTGCCTCCTTCCAGAATGAGCATTGGCCAAGTAGTAGCTAGCACCCTGCCCCCCAGAGAATCCTGGTCTCAGGATCAGCCTCCAGACTAAGCCAGCGTAATGTCGACCCCTCCATGTCACTAACTGTGTCCAGGCCCAGGGAGGGCAGGGTTTACCAGAAGCTCTGGAGCTAGGCAGGTCTGTGTGATGTGAACTCCAGCCTAGCACAGAGCAGGGCCATACTACACTCTCCAGACATCCAGGTGCTATTGGGCTATCTGTCGCTGCTCAGACATGCAGCAGAGTAAATCTGTCAGTCCTAGTAAAGAAACAAGTGGCTTGACAAGCTGGATGGACGGGTCTCCCTCCAGACCCAGGATCAAATCCCGCTTTAGCCACTCAGTAGCTCGTCACGTTCAGCGACTTATGTCACACAAGTCTAACCTCAATTGCTTTTACTGTGAAAAGTGGGCAATAAATAATAGTGTGTGCCTTTAACACTGAGAAGATAAAAAGAGGCGGTGAGGAATGAATGTTGGCATAATGTAGAAGACCAGACACTAACGAACAGTTAGTAAATAGCAGCCATGGGTGGAGGTGTTCATGATTCAGTTGTCTACATGGATACATGAAACTTAGAAAATCCAAACATATAGACCAAAAGAGCTTCAAGTTGTTCATAGATTTCAGAGCCTTGGACCTCAGTATCCAGTTCTTTCCAGGGATTCTTTTGGTTTGCTTCTTTCTTGAGGTAAGTCTTGTTATATATCCAGGAGCATCCTCCTGCCTCAACCTCCCAAATGTTCACCATATAGGTAATGTACCACCATGCCTTGCCAGCGTTTATCTTCAAAGACGAAGGCACATGTTCATCCCATAGTTACAGAATGGTGTGGGTCAGAACTGGTGCCTTCTTTCTGCAACCTCAGGAGGTTGAGGCTCACTTGAGGGCGACACTGGGCTACACGATTCCAGGCCAGCCTGCACTGCGGGTGTGATCCTGTCCTGAGACAAATCAAAAAGAGTGTGGTCTCCCAAAGCCCAGAGAAAGATTAGCAAAGAGATCAGGCCAAAATAAAAATAAGATTATAAAAGATTAATAAAATCTGGGCTAGTAATACATCTGTAATCCCTCTAAGCATTTGGGAGGTGAGGCAGAAGGATCAGGAGTTCAAGGCCAGCCTCTGCATCCCTGGGCTACATACATAAGACCTTTTCTCAAGATAATGTTCTTTTTTTTTTAAGTTAATAAAGCACTGCAGGTGGGCTAGAGAGGTGTCTCAGTGGATAAAGTGCTTTCTACACACACCCATATATAAAAAGCAAGGTACCAGTCTCAATCCACATCTCGATCCCTATAGCAAAGGCTCAGGGAACCTCAAGGAAGAGAGAGGATGTGGAGTGATTGTAAGAGCCAGAGGACCAGGATGCCTGCTGCTACGTAGTGTCTTATACACCAGACAGGGATGCTGTACCCATGAGCTCTCAGCAGTGTGGTCACCTAAATAAGACCCACATAATGACAACACTAGCCCACGTGCCAACTCCAGGGAGAGTTCACAAGGTCCCACCCCTAGATCAAAAGATACAGTCAATCCATGACCGCTGAGAGGGTGGTAATCCATCTTCTCTAGGGATGAACCACCCCCCTGATAGATTATCTAAGCCTAAGTGCTCAGCCCTAAGCACCCACATGCAAAAGCAACACTAGATGGAAGAGAAAGACATAGAGACAGACAGATAGACAGTAACAATCACTATAGAAGAGGTTGTGAATTTGATGCATGGATGAGGAACAAGGAACACTGGAGGAGCTAGGTGGATAGAGAGAGATGGGTGGAAATGACATAAATAACATACAAAATTTGAAGCCAGGCACAATGGTGTTCATCTGTAGCCCCTACAGTGGGGAGATGAAGACAGGTAGATCCTGGGGCTCACTGGCCAGTCAGTCTAGCCAAAACAGCAAGCTGTGGCTTCACTGCAAGATCCTGTCTCAAAAAAAAAAACGAAGTAGGGAATGACTGAGAAAGATGTCCATGTTGACCTTGGCCTCCACATGAACACATATCAGGTGAGCACAGGTGCTCACATGTATTGCACATATGTGTATACATACACACACACACACACACACACACACACATGCACACATGCATGCACAAATTGTAGGTGGTGCCAAAAGTATGATTGGGGAAAGCATTTGGTGTCTCAGACAGCACATCCTATGGCTAATGAGCTAGAGACGAAGACACAGAACAGCTGCAAGCATGCACTGGGGTTCAAGTCAGTGTTCCTACCTAGACTGGGTACCTCTGCCCTGGGCCTGAAAGTCTTGCATGTGAGCTGAGAATCTGCTTAGTACTGACCTCCCAAGGTTAGGATGAGGAGTAAGTAACAGAAACCATGAATGAGTTTGCACAGATCAGCACTATCTGGTTTGGTTTGGGTTGGGTTGGGTTGGGTTGGGTTGGATTGGGTTGGGTTGGGTTGGGTTGGGTTGGATTGGGTTGGTTTGGGTTGGGTTGGGTTGGGTTGGGTTGGGTTGGGTTGGTTTGGGTTGGTTTGGTTTGGTGGACAGAGTTTTATCCAAGTTGCCTTGAACTTACTATGTAGCTGAAATGGGTCTCAAACTCACAGCAATCCCTCTGTCTCAGTCTCTCATGTGCTGGGATTACAGGCATGTACCCCCATACCCTGCAGCCACCCATTTCCAATAATTGCAGAATCAGTAGCCTCTTTAGTTATCTGGTGACATAGCTGGCATAATGGTACATGTCTGTGATCCTAGCCCTTGGGATCTGTAGGCAGAAAAATCAGGCGTTCAAAACCAGTCTGAGCTACAAGGGCTCTTATCTCAAAAGATGGAGGGCTGGTGAGATGGCTCAGTCCCAGCAACCACATGGTGGCTCACAACCATCTGTAATGAGATCTGATATCCCTCTTCTGGTGTGTCTAAATACAGCTACAGTGTACTTACATATAATAACAAGTAAATCTTTTTAAAAGAAAGAAAGAAAAGAAATGCTAAAAGCAAGTACATGTGCTTTCCCTACAAGCCTGCTCACATGAAAATCATCTCCCAAAAGACTGTCTTCTGGTTTTACACACGCACCTTCGTACACACTCAGGCATATGCACTTACGCTGAAAATAATAAATAATAAGTAAAATTTGTTTTAAAAAATAATCTGAGGGAGCTGGAAGGATGTCTCAGTAGTTAAGAGTACTTGTGGCTCTTTCAGAGGACCTGGTTCAGTTCCCAGACTCTATACATTGCTCTCAATCATCCCAAACTCGGGCCTACAATATATAGCACTCTCTTCTGACTTCCAAGAGCATTTATGTGATACACATACATACACAATACATGTGCATACATGCAAACAAAACATTCATACACATAAAATCGACAAATCTAAAAAAGGTTTAAATTTGAAGTCCCATGACAGCTAATGAAAAATAGGCCTAATTTCATGTATTATTAGCACCTTAAATCTTTGGATGAACACATGAAAATCAGCTTATAGATTTCTCAACAAATGTAATTCCATCAAAATACAGAAGAATCTAAGTCCACAGAGGCTGGCAATAAGAATGATGGATCTGAGGTTTTCAAATTTCAGATTTGAAAGTATAACACAGAAGAACACCAACATCCGTGTTCAGGGAAATCCGTCTGACTGGAACATACTGGGTCAGCAATTGCCACATCACAGGGACAGGTGCTCCACTACCATTCTCAGTGGGTTAAGGCTCAGCATCAAGCACCATCTTCCGTCAGACATGAGGATGGCACAGGACTGTAGGCTCTGAGAGAGAAGTTGCCCCATTGCTGGGGGGAGGAGTGTTAGAAAGAATTTGCACCTTCATACAATGCCATGGTTATGGAAACTAAGAAATGAGCAGCAGATTAGCCACACACACCTCTGGCATCCCAAGACAATCAGACCACAAGGGTTCTGATATAGTAGTGGTTTTTCTCCTTTGATGGACTCTTGATATATTAAGAGATAGTGAAAATTAAGAGGCAGGACCTAGATTAGTGGGGGCATGTGAGGGGGGGCTGCATCTTGACTCAGATTCTACCTGACTTTCCTTTTTTCCACTTCCCATTTATCAGGGAGCGAATAGGGGCCTCGCTACATACCTACACAATGGCTACTGATAGAGTACATGAGTACCATGCAGCCATGAGCTAATCCCTCTGAAACCATAAACCAAGAGAAATCCTCCTCCACTAAGCTGTGTCTGCCGAGCATCTGGGCACAGTGAAGAGAGAGGTGATTAAAAGATTTCCCATACTTTATTTGCACAAATCTCGACCTTTTTGGTTGGACACCCTTCCCAGGTCTCAGTGGTTTCTGTTGTGGTTGGTTAGCTGATTTTGGTTTGGGTTTCTGTTGAGGTTTGATGTCCCTAAGCCCCAAATGCTTCACAGATAAAACTAGAGTAACATGTAATCGTCTATACCCCAATGATACAAAGGATCAATGAGCCAACGCAGGAAATAAAGAAATATGAGACATTTAAGAAACACATAACTAATATTATTTTTTTACAACTAATATTATTAAAATATGTCAGTACTATCAACAGTAACAAAATAAAGGCAGGGGTGTTGAGACAGGTTCTCAAGAAACCCAGGCTGGCTTGGGACTCACTATGTAATGGAAGACTACCTTGGCTTCCTGATTTTTCTGCCTCCACCCTCCCAAAATTACAGGTTAGTGCCACCAGGTCTGGTTTATTCAGGGCTGAGATAGAGCCCAGGACTTTATACATGCTAGCAACCTTTCTTCCAACTTAGCCAATCCTGGCCCTGTTTTGTCTTTCTTCGTTATTTTTGTTCATTCATTCATTCATTCATTCATTCGTTTAATTTAGGGGAACAGCCCACATGCCACCATGAGTATATGAACGTGAGAGAACACTCTGTAGGGGTTGGCTCTCTACTTCTACCGTGTAAGTCACAGAGATAGAATTTAAATCGTCAAGTATGGTGGCTGAGCCACCTTGCAAGAAGGCCTGGTGCTTACTACATAGCCCAGGTTAGCCTCCAACTCACAAAAGCCTTGCTGCGTCAGCCTCCCAAACGCTGGGATTCCAGGAGCACAGCTGACCATTTGTAGTGGAAAAATCAACTTTGGAAAGAGTTGTGTACTCAGAACCTGGCTCTTTGGTCTAAACTACCAAAAGGCCATGGTTCTCAAACTCCGAGTTTCCGGGTGTGGTGGTACAGACCTGCCATGACAGCCCCTGGGAGATGTAGAATCAGAGGTCCAAGGCCAGCATCGGCTTCACGGTGAGTTCCTGGCCAGTTGAGGTACATAGCAAGACCCTGCCTCAAGCAAAACAATAAAACAAGCGGGGGTGGGGGGGAATGGAGCTGGAGAGATGGCTCAGCAATTAAGAGCACTGACTGCTCTTCCAGAGGTCATGAGTTCAATTCCCAGCAACCCCATGGTGGCTCACAACCATCTGTAATGAGATCTGATGCCCTCTTCTGGTGTGTCTGAAGATGGCTACAGTATACATATACATAAAATAAGTAAATAATTCTTTAAAAAAGAAAACGGGAAGAATAAAAGGGTTACTCAGAATGCTTATTAAAAATACAGACATATCCCACCTCCCATTCTTTCCAATTGGGTTAGCAAATGGAAGACCCAGGCCCCTCTGCATATCTTTATTCTTAAGGCACAGTTGATTATGAGCCAGAATCTTTTACTTTTCCTGCCAGAAACAGGGCATCACACTTGAGCACAAGTGGACCTGGAACTCACCCAAGCTAGCCTTGAACACCAAGGTGATCCTTCTGCCTCTGCCTCCCTGGTGCTGAAATGGCAGGCGTGCGCCACCACGCTTGCCGAGACGCATTGCCCTAGAGCAGCGTTTCTCAGCCTTCCTAAGGCTGTGACCCTTTAGTAGTACAGTTTTTCACTTTATGATGAGCCCAGCCATAAAATTATTTTTGTTGCTACTTCGTAACTGTAATTTTGCTGCTGTTATGAATCGTGACGTAAATATCGGAGAACGCAGGGTATCTGGACCTGCAACCCCTGGAAAACCTTAGTTAAAATCCACGTGGGTCGCGACCCACAGGTTGAGAACTTTTGCTGCAAAGCATCATTGCTTTAGGAGCAGGGCTAAGTTGCGACCTCATGAAAACAGCTGGCTTTTGGAAACCCAGATCCTCTTACAAAACACTATTTTTTTTGCCCGCACACCAGACATCTTCATCCTTACAAAGAAGGATATACATGTCAACTAATTAGGTAACTTTACAATGCCTACTGCCTTCTGGAACACAGTTTCCCCAGTACTATGTTGGAGGGGGTCTCTCCTTCTCTCCCGAGGCTGAGCCTCTCTGCTTTTCAGGCTCTAACTTCTACCCTCCTGCTTTGAAGAGCCAAGGATAGCGTCTGAGAAAACAAGCCCTATGCGTAATCACTGAGGCTTTTTAGATAGTTTAAATGTATCTTATTGCCCACAATGAGGAAGAAGTCTGGTGTGCAGGCAAGAGACAGTTCTGTAAGAAAATGAAGATTTCAAAAAAAAAAAAAAAAAAAAAAAAAAAACCTGTAGTTGTTTTGATGCTTTTCGTTTTGTTTTATTTTATTTGAATTTGCCAGTACAGGGAATTGAACCTAGTCCTCACTCACATAAACTATTCAAGAGTTTACCACTGAACTACTTCTCCAGCTTTTCGTGCCTTTTAAATGACGCAGGGAGGTTTCAGTTTCCTCCTTTACATGTGGAAGTATTCGCAGTCAGGTTTCTGCGGTTTGTGCTATTGCCAAGATCTCTGCTCGCACACCGCATCCAAGCACCCTGAGCGCCCAGCGGCGCGCGTCTCTCCACCGCTGCGCCGCATCTACAGCTCAACGCTAGAAAGGACTACGGAGGGCCCCCCGGGGCTGCTCCTAGCCACGTGCAATCTGGCGTCCTTCCTCCGTGCACTTACCACTGAGAAGCTGTTCCTTGGACGAGGCGGTGATCAGCACTGCGCCACGCCCCCTTGCGCGCCAAGTGGGTTCTTAGAGTGCCACCAGCTCGGCGTTCAGGCAGGCGGGCGCGCCACCTGCTGTCCAACACGAGGAAGCAACGCGAATGAAAACCTTGCTTTGCAGTTCAGCTTGGATCTTCTAGGCAGCTCTTCCTCTGGCTCTCAGCTGGGGAAATGTTCTGGAATTCTAGGTTAAGGATGCGTCTTAACCTGGGGCCTGTGTGTTGGCTTCAACGACAACACAAGTCTAGGAACCCTCCAAATGTTATTCAGAGTGGGTTATTTTTCTGGAAGAGAGGTAGTTTTCCTGGGTCTGACTAATAATGCTATGTGGGTACCAATAATGTAGTGTGGGTACACACACACATATACACACACACTGTCTCTTGAGTGAATACCTAGGAGTAATATTGCTAGAGTGTCTGGTAAACGCATATTCAACTTTCCAAAATTTGCCTGGCTGTCTCTAATATTGCTGGGCCACTTGGCATTCCTGCCAAGCAAGGAGTAAGACAGCTAGCTACTCTGCCTCCTCACCAACTCCGGGAACGCTAGTCATTCTAACAGGTCGGTGGTACTCTCCTGTGGCTTGACTTTACATTTCCCTAATGGCTAATACTGTCCAATGTCTTCTGTGCTTACTTGCCCTCCTTCCTTCCTTCTTTTTTTTTTTTTTTTTTTTTGCCTGTTCATTTTTATTAGATATTTTCATCTTAACAAGATAAATTACTTCCAGCTGAGGTGGAAGGCTTCTTTATTTATGGAACTGAAGAAATATTTCACCTGTCGGGAGCACTTGCTGCTCTTCCAGACAACCCAGATTCCGTTCCAAGCATACACGTCCAGCAACCTCTCTCGGCCTCTACAAGGACCCGAACTCAAGTACACACGTCCAATCTTTTTTTTTTTTTTAAAGGTCTTCACATTTTTATTCTTTGTACACAAAGACTAGCATGATCGGTTCCACTTGGTAGACAGTCGAATAACCAATTCAGGTTGCTTAGTCCAACTTAATGAAGCCTATGTCCTTCGCGTACTGACGGAAGCACTGACGGCACATGTTCAGCCCGTATTTGCGGATCAGACCGTGGCGGTTAGAGCAGACGCGGCAAGAGCGAGAACCCTGGCCGAACTTCCGTGGGTGACTCCAGTAGAGCTGCTGGTGACCCATCTTGATTTCAGACGCCCAACGAGGGAAAAGGACCGAGCTGGCCCGCGCAGGCGCTCTTCAAAGTTTTTGGAGCCACACAATCTTTTTTTTAAGATTTCTTTTTATTTACATAACATGCAATTCCTTCTATGTATTTGTTCTTTTCTCCTAGCTGATACCGTATATTTGAATTCCTTAATTATGTCCTTTAAAATGCAGGAATATTTAATCCTGTCAGTGTGTAATTTATTAATACTTTATTTTTGGTTGATGCTTTTTGTTTTTGTTTTTGGTTTTTTTAGTTTTTTGGGTTTTTTTCGAGACAGGGTTTCTCCGTGTAGCCCTGGCTGTCCTGGAACTCACTCTGTAGACCAGGCTGGCCTCGAACTCAGAAATCCGCCTGCCTCTGCCTCCGAAGCGCTGAGATTAAAGGTGTGCGCCACCACTGCCTGGCGGTGGATGCTTTCTATCACCGTGTAAGTACTTTTCATTTAAAAAGAAAACGGAATTTTTCCTTTTAGCATCCATCAATGGAGCAGCACCTGCCAAGATGTTTGATCCTTTTGTGACTTCTGACTGAAGTAAGAACCCTGTAAGGCATTCAATACATTTCCTCACATTCTGAGGAAGATCGTGTCTTCCCCCTCTTTCCGGAGTGCTGAGACAGAAGCATCATGTTTAGTCTGTGTGCCTTCCAAAGGGCGGGGAAGTTCAAGTTGTACGTGGACATTACAAAGGTCAGAAGCTTGGCAGCGGTCCAGCTGTGCAGGAAGAAAGATGTCCACATCGATCCGGTGAATTGAGAAAAACCTAACTCTCCATGTGTGTATCAACCCTACCCCAACAAGGTGCACATCTCTAAAGCTGGAGGCATAGGTCCACGTGAGGGAAGTGCCCAAGGGGCCAAAGGAAGATATTGGCTTGCCTATAATCCTAGTATTTGGGAGGCTGAGATGACTGGGTCACCACAAATTTAAGAGCAGCTTGGGGTATAAGTGAACTCTAGGCCAGCCTGGGCTACACAGATAGACCTAACTTCACAATTCAAATAAAGAAATAAGGCAGGTGGGTTTCTGAGTTCGAGGCCAGCCTGGTCTACAGAGTGAGAATGGGTTCCAAGACAGCCAGGGCTACACAGAGAAACCCTGTCTCAAAAAATAAAAATAAAAATAAAAATAAAAAATAAAGAAAGAAAGGAAGAAAGAAAGAAAGAAAGAAAGAAAGGAAGAAAGAAATTATATTTAATAGAAAAGTGATGATAAGAAATTTACTTAACTAGTAGAGGGCTGTAGAGACAGGAAAGGCCCTGCTGTGAGTATACTGAGTGCTGAAGTCTGAGAAACACTATACTGCTATTGAACAGTGTGTTGCTGGTGTTGCTACCCAGGAATTGAAAACGGGAGCTACAGCCCTCAAGATTGTAAAAATTATATTCTGTGGATAAAGTATTGGCTAAGACTTGGGTTGTTGCCAGTTTCTTCCAATCCTAGCCCTGTCACTATGTCACTGCAGTGATGATCCAAAAAGAGGCCTGTGGTCGGGAAGTTATCGCTGAGGAGGGAGGAGTTGGTTTCTGGTCCGAGAACTTTTGTGCTGATCTTGAGGAAAAATAGGGACTTTGAAGTGACTCTATCACTGAATCTTTCAAAGAAGATTGCAAGAGAGTGAACACCACGACCTCTCAACCTCCACTTCATCTTCCTGAGACAAGGGCATGTTCCAGAAACAGTGTTTCCAGATAGCTACTCATACTGCTGGTCTTAGTTACTCTTCCAGGAGGATGCTGCAGATGGAGTTGGTTCCTGTGAAAACCATGTGTGGCAAAAATGATCCAAGAGTCCAAGTACACTCCGATTTCTTCTCATCATTTCTAGAAACCACTCAAAGTGGAGGTTTGCAAGAAATTTACCCCCAGGCCTGAGCTCTACAGAGCTAATGGCCAGGCTGATGAGGTAGCTCAGCAGATAAAAGTTTTTTCTGATAATCTGAAGTCAATCCCCAGAACCTTCATGGTGGAAGCAGAGCCAGTATCCCCAAGATGTCCTCTTTTCTACACACACTCCTTGTGGCATGCACGTGTACACATGCACACACACACACACACACACACACACACGCATGTGATTACAAAAAAAAAAAAACAAGATCTAAAGGGCTATTGATTATGAAGAATAACCAAAACAACTTGTTGTAGTTAGTTATCCCTTTGCCAAATTTCCCAAGATAAGAAAATAGAGAACTGGGAAGTAGCTCACTGTGTATGAGGCTTGCCATGGAAACACAAAGACCAGAGTTTGCACCTCAAGAACTTATATGAAAGTGAACATGAATATCACATAGCTGTAATCCTTGCTCACCTGCCTCAAGATAGAGTTCAGAGATACAATCCCTGGAAGCTCGAAGGCCAGCCAGCCTAGTCTATAGCAAACAGTAAGAGTATGTCTCAAACCTGGTAGAAAAAAAAAAAGCTCAATACCCAAGGTTGTCCTTTGGCCTCCCTGTGTGTGCAGTGGCACATGCACGTGTCCCCTTAGAATATGGACAGAGCTTTTAGTATCTTTTAAACAAATGCCCTGAAAACCCCCACATGTTGGCATAGACAGCTGAATTACATAGTGAACTAAATCATGTAGTAAAAGGGTCGGGATGATGGCAGGGCAGGGTATTTATGGAAGTGCTAGCCACATATAGAAAGTGGTCCATGTCTGTAATTTTAGCACTTGAGAGGCAGAGATAGGTAGATCAGAGGTTTAAGCTCATCTTAGCCTACATAGCAAGTTTGAAGCCAGTCTGGAGTACATAAGACCTGAATGGGAAAAGAGAAGGGGAAAGAGAAAAAGAGTAGAAGAAGATAGGGCTGGAGGGAAGGAGGGAGGAAGGGAGGGAGGGAGGAAGGGAGGGAAGACCATCTTAAATCAATAAAAAAGTTCATTGGCATAATTCTTACTAATATACCTTCTGGGAAAGATACTACAATTCCTTCTTCTTCTTCTTCTTCTTCTTCTTCTTCTTCTTCTTCTTCTTCT
>JADRCD010210859.1:0-14238 GCA_019843815.1 Montemys delectorum
GAAACACAGGTGTGCTTCACCGTGGTGTGGCTCGAGGTGAATGGTTTGACACTCTGCCTTTGTTCCTTCAGAGGCCAAGAAGGGGCGCCGTCACCCAGTTAGTTACTAACTGTAGTGTCTGAGAAGGTTATAAGATAAGGAGTATTATTTGCCAGAAGCACATTCCTACACAAGGACATCAGGTTTCTCGGTGACAATTCCATCCCTACCTATTTAACGTATGTAATTAATCTTTGAAATACCACCCCCTCCCAGCTCTCTGCTTTTTCTCTTACCTATGGCGCACATTGGTCTTCTGGTATCTTTGCTAACAGACTGGCTACTTTATATATTCATTCCAAGGTTTTCATCCATGTTGTCTGTGCCCTAAGACAAATGTGACTTACTATATCTCAGTTGACTTAGAGAACAGAATGTTCTCAGGCCTCTGAGAGGACATGAAGACAGTGAGCGTGTTTGTCCAGGTGCTCGGCAACTTGAACAAGCTGTCTGTCTCCCTCGGGGCAGGTCCCTAAAGCCACGCCATTCCCCTTTGGGAAGGAGCTTTAATTCCCTGGAGAAGACTTAGAGGGAATTGGCTCATCAGTTCCCCCTTTAATGTGCCTTTCTGATTCAAGTGCATGGAGCCCAGGATACTCCAGACATGCAGATTCTCCATATAAAACTCTTAGCTGGTGAATACCTTCAGGATATTCTCTTGGAGATGCACTTGCAGATTTGCTGGGGAGAAAAATTCCCTTAGTGCCCTGCATATTTTACATGTATGGCTTGGTAAAGGGGTTTTATTTGTGTTAGGTTCCAAGCAGAAAAACATAAAGGACCCATGAGAAATGTCACTGAGAAGGGACCAGAGACTCCAGAATGATAGAGTTTTTGCTGACTGTCATCATCATGGGGCATGGAAGGTGGCATAGTTGACTCCTGTCTCTTACTCTGTGACCACCGAGCGGGGTCTAAGTGAAACATGCTGAGGGACTTGTTGCCTTGCTAGACTTGTTCTGTGGGATGTAGAAAGGCAGACTTGGAAGTAAAGAGGGTTGGAAAAACAAGAGGCAAGCGGTTTGCATACTTGGTCCCTCTCTGGTGGCCCCTTTTGGGAAGACTTGAGGTGTGTGGCATTGTGGGAGTAAGTGCATCCCTCAGAGCAGGCTTCAAGCTTTTAAGAGCCTTATCCCGTTCCCATTTAGCTCCCAGCTTCCCACACGTGGCTTGGGATGTAAGCCCTAAGCCCCCAGCCTCCAGCTGCAGCCACCATGCCTGAGCCCACTGTCCATGTCATAGCAGACCCAGACTTTCTAGAACCATAAACCCAAAATAAACTCTCTCTTCTATAAATTGCCTTGCTCATGGTACTTCATCACAGCAATAGAAACTCCGAGGCAAGACTTTAAGATAGTAAAAGGAACCATAACAGTATATTCCTATATTCTGTATATTTGATTGCAATATGATTTTTTTTAAATAGAGAAATAGAAGAACAAGAAGATAGAAAACACAGGCAACTGTGGCAATGCAATATTATGAAAATATCTCTTACATTCTAAGAGATGGGGATGCTTGCTGGACCTTGTAACCAGAGTTAATAACACACCTTGAGGTTCCATGAGACTGTCTTTCCACTGTGTGCAGAGCCTGTTTGCTTAACCTGTAACGATCCACTGACTTGCTTTTGATTTTTCCATGCAATCAACTTTTACAGCCCAAGCTGACCCACAGGCATAACCTTAAATTATGTCCTCCATTGTGCCCCAGACCCACAGTGAAGTATGTGCATTATTTTATTGAATCCATCATAAATTATGAATGTAACACCTGGACATTGCTTGATAAGCAATGATATATGGAATAATGTTTGTTTGTGTGGGTGAGTTGGGGTCATTTAAGCTCTCATAAGGGTCATTTGTGATTTAACCCTTTAGCGAGCCACTAAAGATTTCTGTAAGCTATCCCTGACTCTTTCTCCAGGTGATGCTTTCTGTGCTGTTCAATAATTACAGAGCAGAGCCCTCTGTCATATGGACAGACATAAGGACAGAGACAGATTCCCAAGACAGTCTTCAGCCAGGCACAGATTCAGACTCTGACTCATAAAACTGACAGAGGACAGAAGACTTGGGGAGTTCAAAGTACAGAATTCGATTATGTGCTCACTCTTGTTCAGTGACACCAAAGAGTAGTGCTTTGATTCCTTTCCTTAAGGCAGCCCTGACATGCTGTAGGTGACTCTGAGATTATTAAAGTTTTATTAATTATTTATTTACATCCCGATCGAAGTCTTCCCCTCCCTCTCCTCCCAGTCCTCCCCTTTACTTCCCCCCTTCCCACCATCCCTCCTCAATAAAGAGGAGGCCTCCCATGGATAGCAACCAGCCTTGGCATATCAAGTTGCAGTTAGATTACACATATCTTCTTCTACTGAGGTGAGATGAGGCAGCCCAGTTAAGGGAAAGGGATCCAAAGGCAGACGACAGATCAGTAACAGCTCCTGCTCCTGCTCCTGCTGTTAGGGCTCCCACAGGAAGACCAGCGGCAGCTGCACAACTGTTCCCTATGTGCATAGAGCCTAGATCCTTACTATGTATGTTCTCTGGTTGGCAATTCAGTCTCTATAAGCCTTGATGGGTCCAGGTTAGTTGATTCTACCGGCTTTCTTATGGTCTTCTTCACCCCTCTGGCTCCTTCAGTCCCCTCTCCCCTCTTCCACAGGATTCCCCAAGCTCCACTTACTGTTTGGCTGTGTGTCTCTGCATCAGTTTCTATCAGTTGCTGAGCGAAACCTCTCTAATGAGAGTTTTACTAGGCTCCCGTCTGCAAGGATAGCAGAATATCACTAATAATGTCGGGGTAGTCTCCCTATCATGGCATGGGTCTCAAGCTGAGTCAGTCATTGGTTGGCCCTTCCCTCAAATTCTGCTCCATCTTTTACCCCGGCATATCGTGTAGGCAGGACAAATTGTGAGTCTAAGATTTTGTGACTGTGTTGTCATGCTAGTCCCTCCACTGGAAGTCTTGCCTGCATACACCCTAGATGTCCCTCAACTGAAGAATAGACAAAGAAAATGTGGTACATTTACCCAAATGGAGTAATTCTTAGCCATTAAAAACAAGGGCATCATGAAATTTACAGGAAAACGGATAGAACTAAGAAAAATCATCCTGACTGAGGTGACCCAGACCCAAAAGACACACCTGGTGTGTACCCACAGATAAGTGGACATTGGCTGTAAAGTAAAGAATGACCATGCTACAGTCCACAGACCTAAAGAAGCTAGATAGCAAGGAGAGCCCACAAAGGGAACCTCGATTCCCACTGAGAAGGGGAAATAGATTAGACATTGGGGGGTGGGGGACACTTGGGGGTTGTACAAGCTGGTTTTGTGTCAACTTGACACAGCTGGAGTTATCACAGAGAAAGGAGCCTCCCTGGAGGAAATGCCTCCATGAGAGCCAGCTGTAAGGCTCTCAATTAGTGATCAAAGGGGAAGGGCCTATCCCATTGTGGAGGGTGCACCCCTGGGCTGGTGGTCCTGAGTTCTATAAGAAAGCAAGCTGAGGGCTGGTGAAATGGCTCAGCAGGTAAGAGCACTGACTGCTCTTCCAAAGGTCCTGAGTTCGGATCCCAGCAACCACAGGGTAGCTCACAACCACCCGTAATGAGATCTGATGCCCTCTTTTGGTGCGTCTTGAAGTCAGCTACAGTGAATTATGCCGGAGCAAGTGGGGCCCGCAAAGGTCCTGAGTTCAATTCCCAGCAGCCACACACATGGTAGTTCATGGATATCTATACAGCTACAGTGTACTCATACACATAAAATAAGTAAAATAAATCCTTAAAAAAAAAAAAAAAGAAAGAAAGAAAGAAAAGAAAGCTGAGTAAGCCAGGGGAAGCAATCCAGTAAGCAGCACCCCTTTATGGCATCTGCATGAACTCCTGCCTCCAAGTTCCTGCTCTGTGTGAATTTCTGTCCTGACTTCCTTTGGTGATGAACAGCAATGTGGAAGTGTAAGTTGAATAAACCCTTTCCTCCCCAAGGGTAGGAGGATAGAGGGACAGAGTACTGAATGAAACAACTGGATTTGGGGGCATTATCTCTGGGACAAGCTAGAAACTCAGGATAGTGGAAATTCCCAGGAATCTATTAGTGTAAACCTAGCTAAGACTCCTAGGAGTGGGGCATATAGAGCTATCTCCTGCAACCAAGTTTATTATCAATGAGTTCAATGGTAGAATTTGGCAATGACTAGAAAACAATCACAAACATAGAAGTTATTTATCTAACTGTACTACTACTAATAATGTCAGTGTGAACAATAATATGAATGAATGATAATGAATAATAATAATAATCATGTCAGTGTGAATCATATAGAGGACAATTAAAAGGCAGATTATCATGTGGAGTAAAGAGCAAGACCAAACTATATGTTCTCTATAGGGCACCCACTTTAAATATGTAGATTCAAGTAGCTGAAAAGAAAAGACAGAAAAAGATATACTGCACAAACACTAGTCAAATAAACGACAATGTGTTATGTTTATTTCAAACAAAGCAGGTGTCTTAGGAAATCAAAATACCAATGACAAAGGAGATACGACCTAAGGATTTCACCATGGTAGACATTCCAATCAGACAACATCACCGACAAGGAGCCTGATCTTGGCACATGGAAAGTAACATTGCAAGAACTACAGGAAATCTATCCACTCTTACAGTTGAAGATTCTATTCTAACATCTATGTTACATAGTTAGCCAATTCTGGGGGCTGGGGCTGGGGTGAGAACTCACATGGTAGCCTCCTTACTGTAGCTGGATAACCTCTCTACCACCCCTGGGCAAATTCTGAGTGTGCTGTCGTGTGTTTGAAAAGGTTGAAACAAGAGGCTTGCAGGAGCTTGCTGCCCAACCAGCCCAGTCAGATCAGTGAGATCCAAGTAAAAATACGAGGCCCTGTCTCAGCAAAGAAGGTGGGGAGTAACTGAGAAAGACACCTGAGGTTGACCTCTGGCTCCATACGTGCACACACACACATGCCCACCAAAAACAAATAAATAGGTAAAAATTAGCAAAGTAGGTTAAAAAGTCTATAAAGATGTAGCTGAATCAAGGAATTAATTGCAAAGGTTTGTATTAAATAGCTAAAGCAGTGCTTGGGGGATTTATTAGTCAGCTTTCTGTCCCTGTGACAAACTGTCTGGGATTAAACAACTAAAAATGGAAAAGTGTTTCTGTTGGTTCATGGTTACTCCATCCAGTTGCTCTGGGCCTATGGTAGTGAAAAGGAGTAACTAAAGCTTGAGACCTGTGCTGGCCAGGTAGAAGAATTACAAATCTGAAAATCCAGCACAAGCTTGCCCACATAGGCCTGGGAATGAGCAAGCAAGCTGTTGAACATTCCGGGAACTAGCAGGCCAAGAAGAAATAGATAAGAGATGTCTGGGTGGGCTCAAGCAAGCAGGCACCTGTCTGGGCAAGATGACCCAACTGAATGATGAGGTATGGTTGGAGGCCAGCCAGATGCCCTGCTGCCTCAATACCACCCTTAGGAATTTCCCTAGGCTCTGATCTGCTAGCTGGATTTGAATTAGCCAATCATGTATAGGCTATACTGATTCCTTTGTTCCCCTAGACTTCCTTCCTATAAAAACCCCTAACCCCTGAGCCTCAGGGTCGATTCCTCTGTCTCCTGCATGAGATATGGGTCCACCCGGAGCTCTGATATTAAAACTTGTGTATTTACATCAAGATGGTCTCTCGTGTTTCCTTGGGTGCCCGTTCTCCTTAGACTTGAGTGAGGGTCTCCCGACGGGGGTCTTTCAGTAGCACAGTACATCATGGTGGGAGCACACAGCAGAACAAAAAACTCTTTGCCTTCCATGACACAAAGAGAGGAGTACTTGAAGTCCCAAAGAGCATGCCTGTGATGGTTTGTATATGCTTGGCCCAGGGATTAACACTATTAGAAAGTATGGCCCTCTTGGAGTAGGTGTGGCCTTGATGGAGTGGGTGTGGTCTTGTTGGAGTGGGTGTGGCCTTGTTGGAATAAGTGTGGGCTTTAAGACCCTCATCCTAGCTGCCTGGAAGTCAGTCTTCTCCTAGCAGCCTTTAGATGAAGAGGTAGAACTCTGAGCTCCTCCTGCACCATGCCTGCCTGGATGCTGACATGTACCTGCCTTGATGATAACTGAACCTCTGAACCTATAAGCCAGCTCCAATTAAATGTTGTTCTTTATAAGAGTTGTCTTGGTTATGATGTCTGTTCAGAGTAGTAAAAAGCCTAAGACAGATAAGTTGTTACCAGGGCCTGGAGTATTGCTGTGATAGGCCTGAGCATGCTTTTGTTTGGAAGAATGTGGGTTTTCGTACTTTGGATTTGGAAAGCAGGGGAATGCTTTAAATGAAGCTCAGTGGGTGTAGTGGCTATTCCTGGTTGTCAACTTGACCATATCTGAAATGAACTACAATCCAGAATTAGAAGGCTCACCTGTGGCCCTAATCTGGAGGCTGAGAAATACAAGTTTCTGACCTGAATCTTGGCATGGAGATCTTGAGGCATGGTGGCTATGAATCCCAGAAGATTAAGATAGGAAGATCTATGAGTTCAAGATCATCTGGGATTAAAGATGTGGTGGCATAGTGGCTATGAATCCTAGAAGATTAAGATTGGGAGATCTACGAGTTCAAGCAAGGTCATCTGGGATTAAAGGTGTGGTAACATACACCTTTAATCTGGGCCATACCTTTTGCTGGAGACCTATATAAGGACATTGGAAGAAGGAAGGCTTGCTCTGCTTCACCTGCTTGCCTTGTGGGACTGAGCAATTGCTGTATCCTCAGACTTCCATTCACAGCTGCTGGCGACCATTGTTGGGAGTTGATGGTTGGGAGTTGGACTACAAACTGTAAATCATCAATAAATTCCTTTAGTACATAGAGACTACCATAAGTTCTGTGACTCTAGAGAACCCTGACTGATACAATGGGCTATCCTAGTAGGAATATGGAAGACTTTGTTGCTGAAAGTAATTTGAACTGTGCAGACCTGGCCCAAGAGGTTTCAGTGGGAAGAACTTCAGTATGTGGCCTAGAGACTGTTTTGGTAGTATTTTGGTGAAGAATGTGGCTGCCTTTTGCCCTTGTCTGAAGAGTCTACCGAAGGCAAAAGTGAAGAGACTTAGATTAGTTGCATTGACAAAGGTAATCTCAAAAAAGCCCAGTAAGTCTCATGAAGAGTGTTTTGAACAAGCATAGCAAGCTTAGAAAGGAAAAATATCAGATATATAGTTTGAGTATTAAAGGAACACCAGGAAGTGAAATGGAGCTGAATCCTGTGTTCAAGGATATTACATTGAATTAATGGAGTAGTGACCTTGGGGCAAGATCCCACCCAGCTAAATTTAGATCCAGGAGCCTTTAATCCCAGGAGGCAAAGACAAGCAGATCTCTGAGTTCAAGGCCAGCTTAGAACAGAGCAAGTTCTAGGCAAAGAAAAACTTAAATCCATGCTTGGTGGATCACATCTTTAATCCCAGTGCCTAGGAGACAGGCATGCAGATCTCTGAGTTCAAAGTCAGTCTACGGAGCAAGTTCCAGGACATCCAAACTTAGGCCGTGAGGACTTGGAAAGCAGAAAACTGGTGATAATGTAACAGAACAAGGGGACCACGTTCCAGCCCCAGCAAGCAGCAGAACTCAGCAGCTTCGGCCATGTGGTTCTGGTTTTAGAGTCCAGAATAGAAGGGACTACTGGGACAATTGATGCTGGTTAGCTGGAGCTAAGAAATTAGTGGTGATTAAGAAGAGACCAGCATCACTGAGGTGACATCTTCTGGGAAGTGTTTTCTGAGAGCACAAGGAAGTTGTGTTCCAGAGATAGCCAAGGTTATACCTCATGCTGCAGCTGTACTTGGTAATGTGTAACCAGGTGGTACTGGTTTTGAAGCATGAAGGTGTCATGAAGAACAGCTGAGGCTTGGCCCTGTGAGAGGCCATGGAAGGCCATTGGTAAAGATGCAGCCTCAGCCAGGGGAGGGGGGGATGCCTCACGCCTTTAATCTCAGCACTTGGGAGGCAGAGGAAGGCGGATTTCTGAGTTCGAGGCCAGCCTGGTCTACAGAATGAGTTCCAGGACAGCCAGGGCTACACAGAGAAACCCTGTCTCAAAAAGATGCAGCCTCAGTTGCTGTTGACAGCCCAGGACTGAAGAGGTCATGCAAAGGAGTTGAGGCTTGACACCATGAAGAGAGCCTATGAGAGGCTATTGGTGAAGCCTAGTTGCAGTGGAAGACCCCAGTGGATTGGAGATGCCAGTACCGTGGGATGATCACCAAGAACAGCAGCAGCAGTGGAGTGGATCAACCTGAGCTTAAAGTGCTACAGAGGGAAGAGCTAGAGAATTGACGTCAGCCCTTTGCAGGAGCCCAGAAGATCATATGTGGATCCCAGACATTGAAACAAGAGGCTGTAACATTGAAGTTGCCTTGGAGACCCCAAGATGTTTGAGATTCCAGAGGCATGGGCTATCTGCCATGGAAAGCTGCTAACAGGGAGTGGAATCAGCCCAGGAGAAAGAAATGTGTTACAATCAACAAAGGTGAAAAAGGAGCTTGAGATTTAAAGATTGCTTTGACATCAGCCATAGAGATGCAGAGTGTGGAGTTTGCCCAGCTGGTTTCCTGTCTTGCTTTGGGAATTACAGTTAAGTGATTGGACAAATCTCAGAAGAGACTTTGAACTTTGGACTTCTAACATTTTTGAGACTGCTATAGACTATGGGGACTTTTGAAGTTGGACAGTCAGATGAAGATATAGAACTCTCAGCTCCTCCTGTACAATATTTGCATGCATCCTGCCATGTTCCTGCCTTGATGATAATGGACTGAACCTCTAAACCTATAAGCCAGCCCCAATTAAATGTTGTCCTTGTAAGAGTTGCCTTGGTTATGATGTCTGTTCACAGCAGTAAAACCCTAAGACAATGCCCCCTGTGACATATCAAGACTCCTCCCACTAGGCCACCTCCTAAGATTCCTCCACCTCCCACAAACATCAGGGGCTGGGGACAAAGCTGTAACATGTGAGCCTTTGGGAGATATTGTAGATAAAAAGAAGCAGAAGAAAACCTAGATCCTTAAATATTCTTACATTTACAATGAGATCTATAATCAATAACCCAAGTTTTTGCCTTAGGGAGTGAAGAAAATAAAAGCAATATAAACCTAAAGTAAACAGGAGGAAGAGGAAGAAGAAGAGGAGGAGAATAGATAGAGAAGGAGAACAATGAGAATAGATAGATGGATAGATAGATAGGTAGATAGATAGATAGACAGACAGACAGATATCAAATTAGAAATCAATAACATTGAAGAGGAAATTAGAACTAACAAACTCCAAAACTAGCACTTTGGGGAGTCTGTCTGTGGTTTCTGATGTCCTCTCGCTACCTAGCAGCTTGTTAAATTTCTAGTCAAGCTATCCAAGGAAGGAGAGTGAGAACACACAGTGCCAATATTAGAGATGGATAGTTGGGCTGGCAATATTGGTTGGTTCCTTTAGCCCCCCAAAAGATAATGGGGATATTATAAAGAACTCAACTCCTACAAATTTGCTAATTCTGATTAAATGAGCCACTTTCTTAAATGATAAGAACAGTCAGAATTCTCAAGGAGACATAAACAAACTGGTAGGTTTATGTCTGTTAACAGAGCTGAGTCAACAGCTAAAACATTTCCAAAAGGAGAAGGCACATATGGTTTCATTGACGAGTTAGACCAAACATCTGAAGAGGAAATGTGATGATTCTCCAAAATATCACCCAGCTACCAAAGCCTATGGAACACTTCTTCATGTAGCCTCTAATGCCAGTAGAAGCCCAACATCACTGTCAGCTGAAAGAACAGCATATATATACATATAATATACACATAAATATATACATTTAATATATATATATACACATGTATATATGTGTATATATATATATTAAATTTGTAAATAGTAGCTACTGACATAAAAATAAAACAAAATAAGAGGGATAGGAACAAAGCTGTCTTTAGCTGCAGGTAGTCTGTCTTTGAAAAAATGTATGTGTATAAATGTATATATATATATATATATACATGTACATATATATATATATATATATATATATATACATTTGTTCTATGGAGGCAATGACTGTTTCATCACTGGATAATCAATGTAATCAGTCCTGGTTAGTTTTTTGTTTTGTTTTGTTTTTTGTTTTTTTTGTCAACTGGGCACAGCTAGAGTCATTTGAGAAGAAGGAAGGAACCTCAAATGAATAAGTACCCTCACCAGATTGGCCTGTAGGCAAGATAGTCAGGCATATTTTTGATTGATGATTAATGTGTGAGGGCCCAGCTCTCTGTGGGCAGTGTTGCCCGTGAGCAGGTGGTCCTCAGTTGAATATCAGAGCAGGCTGAGCAAACAAGAAGGGCAAGCTAGTAAGCGGTGTTTCTCCATAGCTTCTGCTTTAGTTCCTGCCACTAGGTTCCTGCCCTAACTTCCTTAGATAAAAGACTGTGATGTGGAAGTATAATCAAATACATCCTTTCTTCTCCGAGGTGCTTCCGGCCCATGTTTTACCACAGCAACACAAACCCTATAACATCTTTAGGGTTAAGAAGAAGGAAAAGAACACAGATCCTGTCAATTAACAGAGGGAAAAAAGTTATCAAAATCCAATACTCACTCTTCGAGGAAAAATACTCCGAAAACTAAGACTAGAGGCTGGCCTTCCAACTTGATAGTGTACCTCAAGTTAATGTTATGTTTAATGGTGAGAAGCTAGGTGGATGCTGTGGTGGTTTGAATGAGAGTGCCTCCCATAGACTCATCACCTATTTGAATATTTGGTCGTGGTTGGTTAAGCTGTTTGAGAAGGAATAGTGGGTGTGGTCTTGTTGGAGGAGGTGTGTCACTAGGGTGGGCTTCAAGGTTTCAAAAGCCCTTCCTAAGTTCCCTTCCTCTCTCATCCTGGTGCTTGTGGACCAGATGTAAACAACTGTGCCATGCCTGTCTGTCACCACCATACACCCTGCCATGATGGTTATGGTTTCCAACACTCTGGAACCATGGAGTCTCCAAGTTAAATGCTTTCTGTAAAAAGTTACCTTCATGGTCATGGTGATAGAAAAGTAATTAAGACACATTTCATCCTTAACAAAGAGCAAGGATGAGGGATGTCCTCATCTGTTGTTTCTATTAGACGGCACACTAGAGATAGTAGTTATAGCCATAAAAATAAAACAAAATAAAGGAGAGAGATAAAGATATCTTTAGTTGCAGGTAGTCTGTCTTTGTAAAAACTATAATCCTTCAAATTGACACAAATGTAATTATAAGTGAACGTGCAAGTTTGTAGGATAAATGGCAAAGGTATCGAAGTGACTTTGTTTTCTGATTCTCACTAGTGAATAATTAGAATTTAAAATCGTCAAAGTAACTCACTTGAAATAGAGAAATAAACAAAAGACAGTACCGTTATGATAAAATGTATAGAATTTATATGTTAAAAAGCAAACAGGAAACACAGATGGATCACCATGGAAACAAACTCTGGGCAGGTCTGTGAGGGGTCATATAGGTTAGATGGTCTGATGTTCTATGTGGCTGGTACTGTCCCACGGGCTAGGTCCTGGAGTGAATAAAAAGGAGAACATGGCTGGGTACAGGTATTTTTGGCTCCTGCTTCCTGACCGTGGTCTTTAATTTTCCCTGTGATCTTTAGACTTTGAGAACAAAAACTCTAGGCAACAGGAAAAGCAGAAAACCCTTCCCATTACCCTCAAATAGTCACAGCAGTCTGGCGCTGCTTGCTTTTAGTGTGAGAACAGGGGCCCTCAGGAGGCAAAGGATTGATTAGCAAGAGATCAGGCTGGGCGTGGGCAGTTGAATCCTGTCAGATCCTCACTGTACCTCAAAAGCAGAGTGTAAGGCTGACTTACTGTAGCAATTTCTGACTCACTTGTTCCTTCAATTTTGCCATGACTCATCTCGGTACTTCACGGACTCGCAAGGCCGCCAGGCCCCCTCCCCAGGCACGACAGTGGATGGCTAGGCACTCTGATGGCTTTTAGAACCATTTGATGTGAAAAAGGTGACTGTGCTCATTGCTATAAAAATAGATTCCAGACTCTCAAAAAGTCCTCTTTCTAGAGCCTAATTCCAGGAGGCCTGTGGTGGCAGGCTTCCTCTGGAGGGGCTGTGTGAGCAAACAGCTTGAGTAACCATCGTGAATCACTGTGACTTCATAGGTCAAGGTGTGTATGTATTCTTGGGTCTTCCTGTATATCTCCAGTGGCCTTTATTCTCTGAAAGAAACACAGATTCATAAGAGAAAACTTCCTACTTGATGCTTCACAGGCACCTTCTAAGTACTGCCTTAGGATCAACTCTAAAAACACCAGCAATTCAAACACATTCTAAAATCTGGTAATGCTCATTAACAGCACAACATATAACCTATGAAGATTCACATTCTAGCCTCCAAGTCTCACTTAATGAATGAACTGAGCTCTGATATGCACAATGATTATTTACCTGTTAAATTGGTATATTAAGGGCAGGTGGCTGAGCATAGCTCGTTAGGGCTGGCAAGAGCAAGCCTTTGACCCTAAACACTCCACTAAGAATTTTGGCTTGTTGAGTCAGAAGAAAATATACATTTTGGGCATCAGCCCCTTGCAACAACTTGACCCCAAATGTGGAGCTGTAGGAATCATCTTATTTCAGGGCCTTTATTGTCTTTACTTTGGATGGCTTCAGCTGCTTTCGCCTCTAATGTTGGAACTTTTGTCTTAGACTTTCGAGAGAGTCTGACACTTGGTAACTTCTCCCCAGTTGGGGGACCTTGGCTTTGCTTTCCTGTTGGTTTGGAGACCTTTGAGCCATTCAGATGTACGGTAGTTAATGTTGTCACTTTAACAGGATTGCCTAGAAGAAAAGTCTCTGGGCATAACTGTGAGGACTGTTAAAGTCAGGTTAATTGGACTGGGGAGACTTCCCCAACGTCGGGGGACTCCATTCCATGCACTGGGACCTTGGACTGAAGAGAAAGGGGAAAGTGAGCAGAAAATTAGTGTTGGCTGCTTCCTAAGTGTGGACACAGTGTAATTGCTGCCTCCCTTTCCTGCCTCCACGCCCCCTGCTCCTGCCAGCCACCACCAGGCCTTACTCACCACAGCCGAATGATCCCCCCCCCCCCCCCCACTACCAACTTTTCCTCTCTTAAATGGCTTCTTGTCAGGTATTTCCTGTCAGAGCAATCAGATGAACAACTAATACAGGGTTCTTTTAGCTGCATTTTGGCAACTGGTTGCCCTTTAAGCCTATCCAGGATACTGGGTTTCTGTTGCACCCTCTGGGCTATTGTTTGCCACTTGTTTGCCAATAACTGAAGTTCTGTTGAATAATTTAAGTCTCTGCCGAGTGTGAGGGAATGTGTAAGTGTGCCGGTTTTCAAGGTTCTTGTGAGCCATTGAGGGTGCTTGTGAGCCATTTGGGGCACAGAGAAACAAGATGTTGAGGGTCTCTGCTTTGATTTGTGAAGAATATTAAGTGTGTACTATCTTGGTTCCCCTCAGGGAGCATTCTAGCTAACTGATCTTTTGTACTTATAATGATTTATCTAATAGTACACTCTGAGTAACGGCATGGAAAGATTTAACCTGCCCTTAGAGTTCCTGAAAATAATTTCAGTAGCAACTGTGGATTTTTTTTTAAAAATTTCCATTTTTTGTTTTCTTATTGCACGAGAACTGCTTGCTACTCCTGGCATGGCTAAGTAACAATGTGTGAACATCTGTGCCTTTCTGTCTGGCGTTTAGTATTTCTTTATTGGATTCCATTTTCATATAGTGAACTGACTTCCTTATTCAGCTGTTTGTTTTTATTCTCTTGGACTTCATTCAGCAGTTTAGTTAGGTCTGTTTTGATTTTTTTTTTTTTTTGAGCATATTCATCATCCTTACTTTGAATTCTTTGTTGGGAATTAAAGGTCATTAAGATCTGTCGCTGGGGACGGGCAGCCTTCGGGGAGACATCTATCACTTGTCATGCTGCTTATGCTTCTGCATTAGGAATTGCATGTCAGGAATTAAGTCACTGGTTCAATTTTTAATTTGTCATGTTTAATCTTTCAGTCATGGCTGTGTAATGCTTAGGAGGACGGGTTGGAGTAGGGCTGTGGTGTATTTTTCCTGGTTAGTTTAAGCT
>JADRCD010210861.1:0-12152 GCA_019843815.1 Montemys delectorum
TCATTTGTTCAAAACTTCCCATAGCCCCTCTCTGTACATCACTGACTACCCCTCCTGAGACCTCAATAAGCTCCCTTAATTCTCCAGTACAATCTTTCTTCTTTCATTTGGTTTTCTTCAGTTATTCACAAAACCTTTTCCACCAAATATAATTGGTATCTGAGCAAATGCCAGTCTGACGACATTCTATTTGCTATTTACAATGAATCTGAAATACCCATGTTCAAAATACTTTTTCTCATATGTTATTTAGAGTTGAAGATTTCAATGGTAGAGAAGACTAAATGGCTAAAAGAACACAAGTTTAAAGATTTTTCGGGCTGCTTGCCAGTTCCCCCACCCCCACCTCAAGCTCAGCATTCCCAGAACACCATTTTGTAGCCCACAGTCCTGCCTGCATTCCTGGAGAGTCTGCCAGCACCAGGGGCATACAGAGAAGATCCCTCCCTTCAATCTCCTGTATACTGGATCCTACTGGGGCTAGCCAAAGCAGTGCGGAGCTCCCTGTCCTCTGAGTTCCATTTTTCAGCACAAAGCTCTGTCTGCACTCTTAGAAGCCTGATAGCACCAGGGACAACCAGACAGGCCCACTTCAACCTGTTGCCCACTAGGTCCCCTTAAGGCACATCAGCAGGGTGCAAAATAAGCCCTGCCCCCTGCACTCCACTTTTGAACCAACAACTATGCCTGTATTCCTAGAGTCTGTCAACCCAGGACAAACAGATAAAATCCCTTCCCACATACCCTACCTGTCAGGTCCCCCCTAAAGTACAAAACACAAACTAAGAGAATCCTGGATATGAAAAAAACCTGTGACTGAGAACAAGAACTACAGACCCAAACATCATGAACAGAACAAAAGAGATGGCAGATAGCATCTTAGGGGTAGAAGAAATGATAAAACAAATCAATACATTCATCAAAGACAATGTTAAATCTAAAATGTCCCTGACACAAAACATCCAGGAAACCTGGAAAACTATGAAAAGACTAAACCAAAGAATAGTAGAAAGAGAAGGAGGAAACAATTCCCAGCTCCAAGGCCGAGAAAATATTCTCAACAAAATCATAGAGGAAAACATTCTTAGCCTAAAGAAAAAATAAGCCTATAAAAATGTAATCAGCTTATAGAACACCAAATATATTGGACCCGAAAACAAAATCCTTCTGCCACCCCAACAAAACCAAAAGAAAGGAAACACACATACACACACACACACACACAATTAACAATCACTGGTCATTAATATTTCTCAATATCAATGGACTCAATATCCCAATTAAAAACAAAGGTTAGGGCTGGAGATATGGCTCAGTGGTTAAGAGAACTGACTTCTCTTCCAGAGGTTCTGAGTTCAAATCCCAGCAACCACATGGTGGCTCACACCCATCTATAATGAGATCTGATGCCCTCTTCTAGTGTGCCTGAATACAACTATAGTATAAATATATATAATAAATAAATCTTAAAAAAAACACAGGATAATTGAGTGGATACAAAAACAGGATCCAACATTCTGATGCATACAAGAAAAACACCTGTCCCTGCAGCCCTGCGACTCCCCTGCAATTCCTGACAAGGCTGCCAACTCTCTCCCTACTTATTCAATATTGTATTTGAAGTTCTAGCCAAAACAATTAGGCAACAAAAGGAGATCAAAGGGATACGAATTGGAAAGGAAGAAGTCAAATTATCACTATTTGCTGATGATATGATAGTATACTTAAGTGACCCCAAAAATTCCACCTGAGAGCTCCTAAACCTGATAAACAACTTCAGCAAAGTAGCTAGATATAAAATTAACTCAAGCAAATCAGAGGCCTTCCTCTACACAAAGGATAAACAGGCAGAGAAAGAAATTAGGGAAACAACACCCTTCACAATAGTTACAAATAATATAAAATACCTCGTTGTAACTCTAAGCAAGTAAAGGATCTGTTTGACAAGAACTCCAAGTCTCTGAAGAAAGAAATCGAAGAAGATCTCAAAGATGGAAAGATCTCCCATGCTCATGGATTGGCAGGATTAATATAGTAAAAATGGCCATCTTGCCAAAAGCAATCTACAGATTCAATGCAATCCTCATCAAAATTCCAACTCAATTCTTCAAAGACTTAGAAAGAGCAATTTGCAAATTCATCTGGAATAACAAAAGACCCAGGATAGCCAAAACTATTCTCAACAGTAAAGGAACCTCTGGTGGAATCACAATCCCGGATCTTAAGCTGTAATACAGAGCAATTGTGATAAAAACTGCATGGTATTGGTACAGTGACAGCCAGGTAGACCAATGGAACAGAATTGAAGACCCAGAAATGAACCCATGCACCTAAGGTCACATGATCTTTGACAAAGGAGCTAAAACCATACAGTGGAAAAAAGACAGCATTTTCAAAAGATGGTGCTAGCTCAACTGGAGGTCAACATGTAGAAAAATGCAAATCGACCCATTCCTTTCTTGTACAAAGTTCAAGTATAAGTGGATCAGGGACCTCCACATCAAACCAGATACATTGAAACTAATAGAAAATAAAGTGGGGAAGAACCTCGAGCAAATAGGCACAGGGGAAAATTTCCTGAAGAGAACCCCAATAGCTTCTGCTCTAAGATCAAGAATTGACAAATGGGACCTCATAAAGTTGCAAAGCTTCTGTAAGGCAAAAGACACTGTCAATAGGACAAAATGGCAACCAACAAATTGGGAAAAGATCTTTACCAACCCTATATCCGATAGAGGGCTAATATCCAATGTATACAAAAAACTCAAGAAGTTAGTCTCCAGAGAACCAAATAACCCTATTAAAAAGTGGGGTACAGAGCTAAACAAAGAATTCTCTACTGATGAATACCAAATGACTGAGAAGCACCTAAAGAAATGTTCAACATACTTAGTCATCAGGGAAATGCAAATCAAAACAACTCTGAGATTCCACCTCAGACCAGTCAGATTGGCTAAGATAAAAGACTCAGGTGACAGCAGATGCTGGAGAGGTTGTGGAGAAAGAGGAACACTCCTTCATTGCTGGTGGGACTGCAAGCTAATACAGCCACTCTGGAAATTAGTGTGGTGGTTCCTCCGGAAATTGGACATAGTTCTACCAGAGGACCCAGCTAAACCATTCCTGGGCATATACCCAGAAGATGCTCCAACATGTAATAAGAACACATGCTCCACCATGTTCATAGCAGCCTTATTTATAATAGCCAGAAACTGGAAACAACCCAGATGTCCCTCAACAGAGGAATGGATACAGAAAGTGTGGTACATCTACACAATGGAGTACTACTCAGCTATTAAAAACAATGAATTTATGAAATTCTTAGGGAAATGGATGGATCTGGAGAGTATCATCCTGAGTGAGGTAACCCAATCACAAAAGATCACACATGGTATGCATTCTCTGATAAGTGGTTATTAGCCCAGAAGTTTGGAATATAGGAAGAACAACCCACAAACCACAAGAAACTTAAGAAGAAGGAAAACCAAAAGGTGGACATTTCATTCCTTCTTAAAAGGGGGAACCAAATACCCATGGAAGGAGTAGCAGAGAGTAACTATGGAGCAGAGACTGAAGGAAGGACAAGCCAGCCTAAATATAGCTATCTCCTGAGAGGCTCTGACAATACCTGACTAATACAGATGTAGAGGCTCACAGCCATTCATTGAAGTGAGTACATGATCCCCAATGAAGGAGTTAGAGAAAGGTTCTATGGAGCTGAAGGGTTTTCAGCCCCTTAGGACAAACAACAATATGAACTAACTAGTACCCTCAGAGCTCCCAGGGACCCAAGCACCAACCAAGGACTATACATGGTGGGACTGAATGTTCTGGCAGCATGTGTATAGTAGAGGATTGCAAATTCGATCATCAATAGGAGGAGAGGACCTCGGCCTTGTGAAGGTTTTGTGCCCCAGTGTAGGGGAATGCCAGGGCCAATAAGTGGGAGAGGGTGGGGTGGCAGGCATGGGGAGCGGGGAAGCAACGGGGGTTTGTTCTTGTTGTGCTTGTTTGTTTGTTTGTTTGTTTGTTTGTAGGGGAAACTGGGAAAGGAGAAATTAACATGTAAATAAAGAAAATATCTAATAAAAAAAAAGGATATGGAAAAAAAAAAGAAAAACACCTAAGCAACAAAGAGAGACATTACCTCAGAAAGAAGTGGGTATGAAAAAATTTTCTAAGCCTATAGAACTAAGACAAAAGCTGGGGTTGCCATTTTAATATCTAATAAAAAATGCTTTCAAATAAAGTTAATAAAAAGAGATGGGAAGGACACTTCATACTCCTCAAAGGAAAAATCCACCAAGATTATGTCTCAGTTCTGATCATCAATGCCTCAAAGACCACCTACATTCATAAAAGAAACATTACTAAAGCTTAAATCAAACATGAAACCCCATGCATTTATAATTGATGATACAACACATTATTATCACCAGTGGACTGGTAAGCCAGACAGAAACTAAAGAGATATAATTAAAACTAACCAATGTTATGAATCAAATAGACCTAACAGATAACTAGAAAACATTTCACTCAAACACAAAAGATTGTACATTTTGCTCAGCACCTCAAGAACCTTCTCAAAAATTGACCAGATACTCAGTCACAAAGTAAGTCTCAACAGATACAAGAAAATCAAAATAATTCCCTGTATCTTATCAGACCACATATTAAAGCTAGATTTCAACAAAAAGCCTATAAACTCATGGAAACTGAACATCTCCCAACTGAATGACTACTGGTTCCAGACAGAAACAAGAAAGAAATTAAATGAAATTCAATGAAAATGAAGGTACAATGTAATCAAATTTAACAGTCACAATGAAAACAGTGCTAATAGAAAACATCATAGCATTAAGTGTCTTCGTAAAAAAATTGGAGATATCTCATACTAGCAACTTAACAGCACTCTCGAAAGATCTAGAAAAAAAAATACCCAAAAAGAGTAGACAGCAGGAAATACTGGGCTAAAATTAATAAATTAGGAACAAAGAGAACAATACAAAAAGTCAACAAGATTTTTTAAGAAATGGCTTTTTGGTAAAATCAACAAGATAGATAAATCTTTAGTCAAATGAACTAAAAGGCAGAGAGAATATCCAAATTAACAAAATCAGAACAGAAAAGTGGGACATAACAACAGACACCCAGGAAATCCAAAGAACCATTATGTCTTACTTCAAAAACCTATACACCCCACAAAATTAGAAAATCTAAATGAAATGAAGGATTTTCTTGATAGAAACTACTTATCAGTGTTAAATCAATATTAGGTAAACAATTTAAATGAACCTATAACCCCTAAGGAAATAGAAACAATCATTAAAAATCTCCCAACCACAAAAGCCCAGGACCAGATGATTTTAGCAAAGAATTCCACCAGACCTTCAAAGAAGGGCAAATACCAATAGTCCTCAAACTGTTCCATAAAATAGAAACAGAAGGAACATTGCCAAACTCATTGTAAGAGTCAACAGTCACTTTGATAATTAAACCACACAAAAACTTAACAAAGAAAGAGAATTTCAGACTAATTTTCCTTCTGAACATTGATACAAAAATACTCAATAAAATAGTTTCAAACTGAATCCAAGAATATGTCAAAAACACCATCCACCATGATCAGGTAGGCTTCATCCCAGGGATGTACAGATGGTTCCACATACCAAAACCTATCAATGCAATCTATCATACAAGCAAACTGAAAGGAAAAAATAAACAAACACATGATCATCTCATTAGATGCTGAAAATGCCTTTGTCAAAATACATCACCCCTTCATGATAAAAGTCTTGGAGAGATCAGGGATACAAGACCCACACTTAAACACAATAAAGGTAATGAACAGCAAACTGCTAGTGAACATAAAATTATATGAAAAGAAACTTAAACCAATGCCACTAAAATCATGGACAATCAAGGCTGCCTACCCTCATAATGTCTATTCAATAGAGTAATTAAAATTTAGCTAGAGTAATAAGACAACTAAAAGAGAACAAGTGGTTACATAGTGAAAAGGAAGAAGTCAAACTATTGCTATGTGTAGATGATATAACAATATACATAAGCGACCCCTAATATTCTATCAGAAAACTCCTACAGCTGATAAATACCTTGAGCAAAATGGCTCAATAGAAAATTAATGTATTATACAAATGATAAAGGGGCTGAAAAAATAGGGAAATAACACCCTTTGCAATAGCCACAAATAAAATATCTTGAGATCACTGCAACCAAGCAAGTAAAAGACCTGTATGATAAGAACTTTAAGTCTTTGAATAAAGAAATTGAAGATGATATCAGAAGATGGAAAGCTCTCCCATGCTCATGGATCAGTAGGATTAACATAGTAAAAATGGCCACCTTAACAAAATTCATCTACAGATTCAACACAATTCCCATCAAAATTCCAAAACAATTATTTACAGAGCTTGAAAGTACAATACTAAACTTCATATGGAAAAACAAAATGCCCAAAATAGCTAAAACAATCTTGTACAAATTAAAGAATTTACTGAAGTATCATCATCCCTGATCTCAAGCTATACTATAGAGCAATAGTAATAAAACTAAAGTGGTTCAATGGAATTTAATCAAAGACCCAGAAATAAATCCACACACCTATGGACCCTTGATCTTTGATTAAGAAGCCAAAACCATACAATGTAAAAGTGAAAACATCTACAACAAATGGTGCTGGACTAACAAGTAGATGCATATTTATCACCCTGAGTTTTATCACAAAAACTCAAGTTTAAGTAGATCAAAGACCTCAACATAAAACTGGATACATTAAATTTAATAAAAGAGAAAGAAGGCAATAGGCTTGAATGTATTGGCACTGGAGATGACCTCATGATGTCTTAGGCACTAAGATCAACAATTAATAAATGGGACCTCATGAAATTGAAAAGCAGAGTATACCATCAATAGGACAAAATGGCAACCTATGGAATGGAAAAAGATTTTCACTAACCCTACATCCAACAGAGAATTGATAATTAAAATATATAAAGAATTCAAGCGATTAGACATCAACAAACCAAATAACCCAATTAAAATGGGGTGCAGAAGTAAACAAAATTCTCAAGACAAGACTCTCTAATGGCTGGAAAGCAGTTAACAAAAATGTTCAACATTCTTAGCCATCAGGAAAATGCAAATCAAAATAACTCTATTAAAAACAATGGCATCATGAAATGTGCTAGCAAGTGGATGGAACTAGGAAAGATCATCTTGAGTGAATTAACCCAGACCCAGAAAGAGATATGGTATGTGCTGGCTTATAAGTAGATATTAGTCATAAGGTGTAGGATAACCATACTATAATCCACAGGCCTGAAGAAGCTAAGGATGCTAGAATCTCACTGAAACCGGGAAATAAAATAGACATCACAGCTGGATGGAGGAAGGGAACTAGGGGATATGGGGGGAAGGGGGATCAAGTATGGGGAGGACTGAAGGAAAGAGAACTGAAATTGGGGGTGTTTCTCTGGGCCAAGCTAGAAACCTAGGACAAATGAAACTTCTAGGAATCTATAAGGGTGTCCATAGCTAAGACTCTTAGCAATAGGGGATATGAAACTTGAAATGGCCATCTACTGTATCCAGGAAAGTCTTCCAATGAACACGTGGGACACCACAAAACCTTTGACTCACAATTTGTTCAGCCTACAAGATGTGCAGAAATAAAGATGGAGCACAAATTGAGGGATTGGCCAATCAACGACTGGCCCAACTTGAGATCTACGCCATTAGAGAGCACTCACCTCTGATTCTATTAGTGATATTCTGCTATACTTGCAGACAGAAGCCTAGCATAAGTGTCATCTGAGAAGCCTCACTCAACAAATGGAAATAGATGCAGAGTCCCAAAGCCAAACACTAGACGGAGCTCAGGGAATCTTATGGAACAGGGGAGGTAGGTTGAAAGATGCCTAAAAGGTCAAGGACACCACATAAAAATTTATGGAATCAACTAACCTCAGCCCATAAGGGCTCACAGAGACTGAACCACAAACCAGAGAACATGCATGGGATGAACCTAGGCCCCCTACACATATACAACAGATGTGAAGGTTGGTCTTCACGTGGAATCCTTAACAGCAGGAGCAAGGTTTGTCTCTAACTCTGTCCCCTAGCTTTGGATCCTTTTGCCCTAACACTGTAATAGAAGAAGATGTGCCTAGTCCTACTTCAAGCTTATATGTCAAGGTGGGTTGATATCTATGGGAGGTCTCCCCTTCTCTAAGGAGAAAGGGAGGGGGGTATGGGGAGAGGGGAGGTGGGAGGAAGGGGCTTGGAGGAGAGGAAGGGAGGGGAAGCTATAATCCATATGTAAAGTAAATAAATTAATTAATGAAAGAAAAAAATATTTTTCTGGGGATACATGAGGCCTCATTAGACATAAATATATAGGTTGAATCTTTTTATGTCTCTCATGAAAACATGCTATGATGAAGCATGGAACAGAAAATAAAATGCAAAAACTCTAAACGGTGACAGAGGGGAGCATATAAATGATTTTGGACTTGGCGATTTCTTTAATGGGGACACCAAAATCATGATACACAGCAGAAGGAATTAATATGCTGGGATTTCATTAGATTTAAAAATATTGTCTGAAGGCACAGAAGGGAGAAAGTAGTTTTGAAAGATATGTCCACTTGCAGAGTATACTCCAAAATATACAAAACACATATTAAACTCAATAATGAGAAATGAATCATTCAAAAATTGGTAAGACAACTTAAAAGACAACTTATAAGGACAATGATTAAAAATCAGTACAAGATAGGAAGATGTCTCACAGTACACTTCAACAAGAAAATGTACATTAAGGCAACATACTATTTCTTATTTATCATAATAGTCTAAATTTAGAAGCTGAAAAACTCAAATTCTGGCAAAGATAAAGAACCACAAAAAGTGTCCTTCCCCTTTGATTGGGCATAGCATAGTGCAGCCACTTCAGAACATAGTTTAAAGGCTTAACATGACAATAAATGTGTTACCATTATACAGGTTTCATTTTTGTAATTTATTCCACTGTTTGTGGAGAATTTTTGTCCACATTAAACCCTGCAACTTTATTCATAATTGTCCAAACGAAGGAAATGAAGAGGAAAGTTAGAATAGGAAAATTAGAACAATGGAAATAATAATAATAAAAGACTGGTGTTTTTAGATGTTGGGTGGGATAGAAGGTAAGTACACAACCAGAGCTCAGAGGGATTTTAGCAGGGAAGCTACTCTGTGCAGTGTTATAATGGTAGAGATGCATCATCAAATTTGAGAAAATCTAAAGATTATACAGTCTGAAAGTGGACTCTTGCCAACTATGGAGTTTGAGTGATAATGTTGTGCTAATGAAGGCTCGCTGCTTGTAAAAAGCATGCCATTCTGCTGCCTTATGGTTTTTTCCATTATTTCTTTCATTCTTTGAAATTAGAATATAATTACATCATTCCCCCTTCCCTTTCCTTCCTAAAAATCCTTGCTCAATTTCAAATCCCATGACATTTTTCATTAGTTGTTGTTAATGCACAAATATGTGTATGTATATTCAATAATACTCTTAAAAACATACATACACCCTGTCTAGTCTGTATGGTATATATAAGGGAGGAAACTGTGTTTACAAATGCAAGGATTGGGGGGGGGGATACACATCAGTTTTGCTCCCTCTCAATTATTTTGTGAATCTAAACATGCCCTTTTAAAAATTATTTTAAAAAATAAGGGAGAAATAACAATTAACACTGATTTTGTTTTTAAGTGTGAGCCAAGGAGATATTGACAGAGCAGCTGAAACACAAGGCAGGGGTTTACTGTTGAACATTTAATGCTTAGTGTTGGCTTTTTGTCTGATGCTTGGGTTAACTTAAATGATGCTAGCTTCTCACAGGGTTATTAAATGGGAAAAGAAACGAAAGGTATAAATGGTGATGTGCTGAACTACTCTTAATGTAGAAACTAAAAACTGCCTGATGCTAAATGGAAGGAAAAGTTCTCCCTTTTAGACAAGACACTAAAATTGTATTTATGGGAACAGGAGGTACAGATGTGGCAGTTCCATCTTCAATGTGTCTTCAGTCTTTAGCAATAGAGTACAACTACAATTATCTTGAAAATTCAAGTCTCTGAAGTTTTAGGAGTGGAGGAAATGCTTTGAATTGAACTTGAAATACTTTCTTTGAGAAGTATTAGCTATAGTATTCTTATTTAGCCAGATGTCAAATGGAAACTCTAAAACAGTGTGCTGTAATCTTGCCAGCCATCGTTGTGGGCTACTTTTGGAGCTATTCTGCTAACCTACCTTCCCAGAACACACAGAAATACTGCAATTCATAAGAGTAATTATTCACTGAGTGCAACAGTCAAGAAATATATGTGTATGTCTTAGATTGTGATAGACAGACAGATGATAGATAAATAGGTGATAGATAGATAGATAGATAGATAGATAGATAGATAGATAGATAGATAGATAGATAGATAGATAGATTAGATAGATAGATAGATAGGGCACAAAAAATGAGATTAAAAACCCTAAAACACAAGCTCTTTTGTGATGGTAGCCACAGGATTTATTGCAGACACGCCTGTCTTTTTCTACACTAATCCAACATCAAATTTATAGGAGATGTTGTGACTATTCTTTCCTTCAGAAGGTACAGCTTTTAATGATATAAAACTTTGAAAGTGAAAATGTTAAATAATACAGGGGTCATCCCTGTTTCAATAGTTAATCTTATACCTTGTAAAATCATACAATGTGTCATTGCACAATATATAAGTTTGAGTCCAGGTACACTTATTCTGTTATCAAAATGTATATATAATACATAGTCTATAGTTGAATTTATGGACCAAAGACCTATTCACGACCTGAGCCTCTGGTATCATTTTTGAGATTTACCACACTTTTCTTTTCAGCTCCTTTTCTACACCTTCAGTTTTTTATCTTTGATATTACAATTTTAATATTTTTTCACACCACGTCTCCCTCCTAATCATACCATATACAGCTCCTTGTTCTCTTTCAAATTCATGTCGTCTTTCTTGAGTATTACATTCATTTGTGTGTATTTATAAGTATAGATAGATAGATAGATAGATAGATAGATAGATAGATAGATAGATAGATAGATAGTCAAGGACCAGCCTCAGCTTGGGAAGAGGGTCCTGAGAAAGGGGTGTTTGGAACTGGCAGAAGAAAGGACTTGGAGTCAATGATGAGATCCAAGCTGACAACTCTGTAGTCTGCTCAAGATGGCTCTCTAGATAGCTCTCTGCTCATGATAGATTTCCGGATAAACCTCTAGGGTTTTCCAAACTTTAGGTTTTCTGACTTTGGTCAGAAAAAAAAATTCTAAAATAGCTATGTTAGCTCTCCAAGCAGTTCTCTCTAGGTAACTCTCTCTTGCAGACCAAAATCCAGTGTTTTTATTTTCATATCAATTCAGTCATATACCCCAGATTCCTTTTTGATTATCACACAAATCAGCATTTTATGACCTTAGCACCTTGATTCATAGAAAAAGACAGCAAGTACATTTTTTTTAACATAGTAACTGAATCCAGAGATCTTCCTGCCTTTGTAAACTGGCTGGGTGGGATGACATCCTGAGATAACCACACCCTTCTTTCCTGGTGTCTCTTTATTATTCGAACCATGAGCCTTGTTTTTTACTATTCCTTTCCCTTTATCAACTCATTTGTGCAGCTGCCTGTGTTCTTTCAGGTCTGTGAAGCCCCTCAATGGCATCCTTATATTTTGCATAGTTGAGAAATCCTGTAAAGGACGGCTCTTACACTCGTTTATGTATTCTTGAACTCATGTCACACAGATGTATTCTCACTTCCTGGACTCATGCTGTTCCTGATTATCCTGGAGCCATTAACCTTGACAGAGAGGACATTCCCCCGAAAGGAGGAACGCAAAGTAAAATAAAAAAAAAAATTATTATACAAACAAGCCTTACACCTGCAGCAACTCTCAACACTCATAGGTCCATGCCCTGCTGCCTCTGCTCCAGGGGAAGGAATTATGTCATGTGGTCCTTTCCACAGCTTTGCAAAACTCAGCAATAGATGATCGATAGATAGATAGATAGATAGATAGATAGATAGATAGATAGATAGAT
>JADRCD010210861.1:12162-32404 GCA_019843815.1 Montemys delectorum
GATAGATAGATAGATAGATAGATAGATAGATAGATAGATAGATAGATAGATAGATAGATAGATAGTGTTAGCATTTATTCTAGGCTCTGCCCCACAGTTATCTGGCAACAGCCAGGTGTGCATGACTCAGTATAAAAGGGGCCTTGGCCTTCTCCTCACTCTCATGCTCTCCTGCCCTTTCCCCCTCTTCTCTCTGTCCCTTCTCTCCCCATTCTCCTCCCCCTCTCTCTCCATGTGCTCATGACTAGTCTCTAGCCCTCTACTCTATCTATCTCTTTCTCTCTCTCTCTCTCTCCCTCCGTCCCTCCCTCCCTCCCTCCTTTCCTTCTCTGTCTCTACTACCCCCTCAATTCCCCTCTCCATGCCCTAAATATACTCCCGTCATGTGGCTGGTACCTCAGGCAGAAAGGATACCTCAGCATGGACCTGCCAAAGCACCCTCTTTGCCCTCCCCCTCTGCCCCTCACCACCCACACCATACTGTGCCACTACCAAATATATCCCTGGCTTCCCACTCTTTCTTTTTTTAATAAAACACAATAGATAGGTAGATAAATAGATCGATAGATCGATAGATCGATAGATCGATAGATAGATAGATAGATAGATAGATAGATAGATAGATAGATAGAGACAGAGGATAGAGATTATAAATATGTACTTATATGTACTATATATAATTTTAGGTACATATGAAATAATGATTTTTTGAGACTTTATTAAATAACTCTGGTGTTATTTGTCCCTCCTCCCCCCTGTACTTTTGTAATGATCTTCTTCCTCATCTTCAGTTAAAACCCCCTTTCCATTTTTTCTACTCTTATCATTGCATTTGTGATATAATCCTCTAAATTCAGTTATATCTGCCCTATGTGCTTGAGTATGAAGCCACCCCTTAGAGCATGAAAAACCTACCAGTGACCACATCCTCAATGGCTTAGTGGTGCAGAACTCAAGGATGATTTTACTCCCCCAGTTACGGCCACTGCCAATTGCTCCTCAGTATAGAACAGAGCCTAGAGATTTTCTAGCCCATCCAAGTATGCTGGGATTTTGCTGGTTTGATTTTGGGTCATTCTAAAACAGGTAACCACAGCTAGCATGAGCTTTTCATTGCCATTGTCCCATCATGTTCAGAAAGCATCATTTCATAGCATTTGTACTCATTATCCATCTTTTATATTCTTTCTGTCTCTTTTACCACCTTGTATCTGGTGGTGGTGGTGGTGATGAACCATATTCTGGTGGGTTTGAAGTCTACCCAACAGGAGAGAATTTCATGAGAGGCTCCATAATCTTTGTCAAAGCCCTAGAGATAAGGAGGTCACAAACTTTAGGTAAGAAATGCTGTTGTTAGTTTGCTAAGTGGCCATGTTGTGAAATTGCCTTTTAAATGTTATTGTTTTGCCCATAGTCCTAAGCTGTTCCCAACTTTGATCAAACAAGCTTCTTTTTGTAGTGAGTAGCAGTCAATGAAGAAATGCATAGTTGAACAGTTCTGAGAAAGAGACTCAAGTAACAGTTCTAAATTAGACATCTATATTTCACCAAGTGAAAAATATATTTATTTTTATTTTATGTGATGGATGTTTTACCTGTATGTGTGTATATGCACAGCAGGCATGTGTTACCTGCAGAGGCTGGAAAAGGATAGATATCAGATCCTCTAAAAGTGGAGTCACAGATGGTTGTGAGTTTCCATGTGGATGCCAGGAATCAAATATAAGTTTTCTGGAACTGTGGGTGGTGTTCTGCACCACTAAGCCATCTTTATGATCCCTTCAAATTTTTAATGGTGATACAATTCAATACAGGATGAGAAATTCCATTTATAAATTCTAAAATATGTTACTTGTAGAATTCACAATTTTGCCTTCTTCTCCTATATGTCACTTTGTACTATACTTTCAATATATAGTATTTTTAAAAGAATTAGTTGAACTTAAATAAACAGGGGTTAAAAATACAAGAAAATAGAAATTGATACTAAACATTCATCCTTGTCATTTGAAGCTAAATTAAATTACAACAGAAAATTGTGGCATAGTTTTGCTTACATATATACTTGCTGTACCTTAAACCATTTTTGGAAGCAGATTCTTTTGAATTTAAATCATTCAAGGTCAAGAAGTGTGGACAATATTAGATTTCAGAAGTTGTGCACGAAATGTTGATAGCTCAGCTGTTTTCTGGCCTTGTTTCCTAGATACAACCCAAGCTTTTCCTAAAGTCTTTTATCATTTATTAACGCGGTCTTTATACCTTTATTTAGCTCTATAGGACAGCATATTTACTATTTATTATATAATTATTGTTTAATACAGAAATAACAATGAAATGGGAGAGGGTGGAGCAAATATTCATTTTCTACTTCCCTATTCTGTAATCTTGTATCCTGGCGAGCAGCAATTAAGATCCCCTGGTAATAGAAAAGATTATATTTGGCATCCCAGCTGAAGGATGCGGTCAAGGTTCCTGGGCTGAAAGAAGTAGAAGATTCTTTTTCTTTCTTTTTTAAAGGGGATTATTTAAATACAATGTCTCATGGACAAAACATAATAACAATATTACTTGTTCCTTTTCAGATTCTTTCTGGGTTATAATATGGGAATACTTGACAAAATTTCAATTCAGTATTCCTGCATCAGGGAGGACAGAGTATTGTTTCAAGAAAGTCACTTGTAAAGAACTTCCTAAGAGATGGCTCAGTGGTTAAGAGCACAGACTGCTCTTGCAGAGGTTCTGAGTTCAATTCCCAGCAACCACATGGTGGCCCACAACCATCTGTAATGGGATCTGATGCCCTCTTCTGGTGTCTCTGAAGACAGTGACAGTTTACTCACATATGTAAAATAAATAGATAAATCTGTTTTTAAAAAGGAAGTGGACAGTTTGGTTTGCAGCTCTATCATTGCTCAGTATTACTAGAGGAGATTTTTTTAAATTTTTTATTAATGGTAGCTTTACTGAGATTCAATCCCTATTCCATAAAAATCACCTCTTTGAAATACATAGTTCAGTGTGTTTCATTATGCTCTTGGTTCCAATAGCCATTGTCATTATCTATTCCTAGAATATTTGGTCATCACTAAAGGAGACTACCCTCAATAAACTCCCCAATCTTACCTCAGCAGTTTCCAGTGATCAGCCTTCTCTTTTTCATAAGCTTGTTGGCTCTGGACATTGCCTATAAATACATGTGTCCTTTTGTATCTTCTGGGCAATGTTTTCAAAGCTCATTATTAATAGTTTATGCTTTGGCAATCTCACACACATATAAACTATATCTTCACCATATCTATCTCTTCACTACCATATTGAACTCTCTCAATATGTCCTCATCCAATCTTCATGTCCTCATATTCTTTGATTTTTTTTTATAATCCACTGAGATCTCTAGACTTAGAGTGTTTCACACCTACTTTTTATAAGGGTTCGCAAATACTTCAGCCACCTTCCAGCCCACCATCCAAAGGTAGGGAAGAAATGATGGTAAATAGCACAAGGGGATGTGGACCTGTTTAGAAGTAATTCTTTGGGGAAATCCCAATCTCTGTCAGAGTATCAGTAGTCCAGTAGTGTCAAGATACGAAACATGAATCAGCAGTGGTGGCATGATCTAGCAGAAACCGCCAAGCCTCTGTCATCGAATCAGCAGGTCAGTAGGAGCAACCAGTACCAGCCAGGATGCTAGAAGATTTCTGATGTGCGTCTCTCAATGAAGAGAAGATCAGCAAATATGAACATGAGAGACAAACAAAGTGTTGAAAAGCACCCCCATCACTATCCACTGAGTCCTACTTATATTTTCTCCCAACATCACATGTCCTCCCATGAGTCTTGCCCCAGAAAAACACCACATGAGCCAGACTGACCAGGGGAGTTTGCATCACATGACCCAACCAGAAATTTCTATTTCAGAGACAGATTAGTATTGTCCATGTGCCCAGGAATGTGGGATCATCTACTGGAGTATTGGGTAACTACTGGCAGACACACCCTTAAATAAAACTGACAGCCAACAACTACAGTTGGTAGTGGGGCCCTGGGAACCCCTTTCCCATCTGTTTGAAATTTTACTGACTTTGTTTATGTAGATCTTGTGCAAGTAACCACAGTGGCTATAATTTTAAAAGTACAACATACCTTCTGTAGCCAGAATATATTTCAGAACATGAGACTGCAAGATTGGGTTTTATGGAGAGGACCAAGAGGGAAAAGGTTGAAGATTTTGCCTATATCCTTCCTGGCTATCTCTCTCTCTCTCTTTGTCTCTCTGTCTCTCTATCTCTCTGTCATTCTATCCCTGTATTTCTGTCTGTCTCTATGTCTGTCTCACTCCCTCTCCCCTTCCCTCCCTACCCCCACTTTCAGTTTAGAAGCCTCAGCAGATGATCACTGATTGCAGCTAGCCCATCATCTCACAATGTCAGTATCAAGACTGATGTGAAAGGGATTAATAGCAAGCTGAAGAAAAAAGGTGTCAGAAGAAATCATCGCTAAGTTAAGAAATACTTTCTACATTTATCATATGACAAGGAGTGACAACTAATGGATAGCTTTGACAGGTGTTTTTAATACAAGCTGAACATAGCTGAATGGTAAAAGTAAGAAACTGTATTTCATTTCTTTTCAGTACTTCTTGAAGAAACACTATATTCCATTATAAATTTTAATCAAAATGAAATTTTCTAATGCATTTCTTTGTAAAATGCATTTCTCTTTCAGTTTCTTGGGACAATGTAAAGATGTCAGATGCAGGATAAAAAAAAACAACATTTGGGAGATTTCTGATTTATTTAAGGAAATAAACAAGGCATAAAAATGTCAAAAAATACATCAAGATAGAAATGTATCAGCGTTAAATAAGAAAAACAGGAGAAATAAAAAGGCTGATTAGAGTTTTCAGTTTGAAAATGAGGAAGCGATATAAAATCCAGTGGGGCTTGTTACACCAAAGTCTAGGGGCACAGCTGTTACTTTTATTATGTTCCGAAAGAGCTGTGCATCTCTCCACAATTGCCTCATTTGCTGGTAGTTCATAGATATGAAGTATGTCTTAAGATCAATATAGATTTGTATTGTGGGGATTGAGAGAGTGAAAGAAACAGGTGGAAACAAAGACATAATAAAACAAAATGAAGTTCAAAAAATAAGAGGATATAAATATTGTGTAAAGACATGTTTCCTGCTCTGATTGAAATCCAGGCCTTGGGTTGATATATGCTGGTGATGTTCCCATGCCCCCAAGAGAGGAGTGGAAAATGGAATTGCAAAATAAGATCTCTGTAACAAGAGCTTATCCTGAGAAAATTTAAGTAGAACATGAGAAATTAAATAAAGGGTGATTTAACCCTATTAGTGTAAACAAACAGAAACATAAGGCAAGTAAAACTTGTTCATTAGAAAATGTGAAGAATATCATCAAAGAACTAAAAAATTAGATAGATAAACAATTTGATGTAACTGAAAAGCTCTTTGTAATGGCAGACCCCTTTATATATCACTAGAGGAACTAAAGTATTTCAGTAACCTATTAAAAATGATTTCTACTTACAATAATACAAAGATAAAATATTAATTATATTATATTTTTATACAGCCAGAATAAATAGAAAAACATTTTAAAATCTACTTTAAGTACAGACAAATAACCTTAATAAAATATGTGCAAAGTAATGGGGAAAATTATAAAACTCTAATGCAAAATAGCATTAAATGGATAAATGTGAAGATACATTATATTCAGAATATGAAAATTTTAAATCTGGAATGGTGGCACATATTTTTCATCTTAGCACTTGGCACAAGGCAAGAAGACCTTGAATTTGAGGCCAGTCAGGCTTTACAAGACTCAATCTGGAAACAAGAGAACTAAGGACATAATGCTACCAAATTACTGTGCACAGTCAAAGCCATCTCAAAGCTTAAGAGTATTCTTGACAAGGAGGACTATATAGTGAGTGGGCAGCACTTACTGAAAATTGTTATTAAGAGGTAAAAGAACTCCCTCAAAGCCAAAACGCTCATAAAGCAAAACAAAACATGGAGGTTTAGTGATAAATGGAAAGATTATGTAAAGCCACGGTTATTAAGCATAAACAGAAAAGTATATAAAAGAAAACCAAGAGAAACTCAGAATAGTCCACTCCCCCGGGAACAAAGGGTAAGGTATCAGAGAAGAGCAAGAAGGAGCAGTATGTAGGATGGTATCCTCAATAAATTGTCGTAGTGAAAGGGTATGACTCTGAGTTGCTGCTGCTGTGCGTGAATTCTCGACCTCTTCCCAATGCTAGTCTCCCTTGTTGACTGGAACTCTGAGGTTAAGAAGCTAACGCCATTCATATCTCTGTAACAAAATCACTTAACAGCAGGAAAGTAAGTGAGCACTGACTGCTCAGGAACTCTGTGGAAGGACCTCAGCAGAAGAGCTTCTGGCTTCTACTCTGTACAGTGCCACTGAGATTTTTAATTCACCTAGTGTGTTTAAAGCTCCTTAGTGTTTGGATGATAACCCCATGCTGCACAGTAAATTTTCTCTCTGCCCCTTCCACTTTCCAGCATATTATTTCCAGATCATGAAAAGGCTGGCATATATCTCTGGAATGGAGTGGCCCTTTCCGATCACTGGGATAAATGACAATGACTAAGGCAACTTACAGAAGAAACCATCTCATTTGGATCATGGTTTCGAAGTGTTAGAGTCATGAAAGAATAGCTGAGAACTCACACCTTGATCCACAACCACGTGGGAGAGAAAGGGAGGACAGCACTAGTAATGGCTCCAGTCTTTTGAAATCTCAAAAGCCCAGGCCCAGCGATATGCCTCCTACGACAAGACAACACCTCTAGATCCTTCCTAAAAAGTTCCACTAGCTGGAGACCAAGCATTCAAACATATGAGTTTATGGGAGGCATTCTCATTCAAATCACAAGTGGTCTGTAATTTTTATAATGGACATATAGTAGTTTGCAACCAAGCAAAATTAATTATAGGTGTAAGATTTCCTAGATGTGAAAGGGAAACCATAAGGCTTCTACAAAACAAAGATGGACTTTATTTATTTTGGCCAACAAATTCTTTCTATATTAATTGAAATCATAAATACCACTTCTGAGAAGCATATATTTGCCTAAAAGGAAAGACAAAAATTAAGCTCAAATCTAAATCAATGGCAAAAATAAACATCAAAATATCAATGATAAATGTCAGATTTTTAAAATCCACTAGAAAGAAACAACAAGCACCTTATAGATCAACAAGCAAAGAGAAGAAAGATACAATAGTACCAGTAATAGAAGCCACAATTGAAGGAAATAACCTAAATATCTGTAAACCATTTCAAAGGCAGTTAACAACATAAACATTTGTTAAAAAACAATGGCAGATCTCCCTCTAGAGCCTATGAATTCTGCAGTCATGGGCTTCATATCAGATTTACAGTTCTACACATGAATTTCCCGATGTGGAAAGTGCTCAAAAACCCCAACAGCCATGGCACATCGAGTCAGTAGACATATCTTGACCAGCAGTTCATTATTACTGTATGAAATTCCAACACTAAGAAGTTTATTGATGTGTTTTCTACCTTAGACACTTTCATAGCATCTACTGTCCCTTTGAAAGCTATCCAGCAAGAGGAATATTCCCCTCAGGTTTGACATTGACTTACCTAGGACCTGCAATCCAAATGTGTTGTATTTACATCACTAAGAACTTACCATCTAGTTGTGGTTGGAAAACAAGAGCAATGGCAATAGTCTGTTGTTTGAGAGTTTCTGGGACCTTGCTAACCAAACACTCATAGAGAGGTATCCAATACCTAACCCTGAGATTTTCATTTATGGTCCTATAGCCTTTGGAGTACCACTGTCCACCTACTGAAGGCACTGCTGTTCAAGCTCTACTTTCATTATATTTTGTAATTATCATACAAACTACTGAGTTCCCATAGGCTTTTTTCTATTTTCTTAGTTTGGTAGTTTGAATGAGAATGGTACCCACTGCTATGTATGTTTTAATATGTGGTCCCCTCTAGGTGGAATTATATGGGAAGGATTGGAGGATATTGTACTGGGAGGTGTGTCACTGTGGGCAGCCTTGAAGTTTCAAAAGACTCAGCACTTCCTGAGTACTTCCTCAGCACTTCAAAATTTCCAGCACCTCCAGCTTCATGTTTGTAGATCAGAATGTGAGCTCTAATCTCCACTCCAGTGCCATGTCTGCCTGGCTGCTGTCATGCTTCCTGCTAGGATGATGATGGACTCCTATCCCATTGGAACTGTAAACCCCAACTAAATTATTTTTTTTCTCTAAGTTTCATTGGTCATGGTATTTTATCACAGCACTAAAAAGAATTAATACACTTAGTTAAGTTAACCAATCCTCCATTCCCGCCTCTCTTCCATTCTCTCTGCCCTTCATCACTATTTAATCCTTAGCCCCCAAAATTCTTCTACACATTTTTCATATCATATGTGGCTTATTATCCCCTCCAATTATGTTTTTAATTTGATTCCAAGACAATATGCTTCCATAGGTACATTTTCATCCACTCTTCATTTTCCTTAACCCTTCCTTGGTCCTTTGTTTCTGCCATTTGACTATATTCATCCATGCTTAAGCATTTCTGCTTCCAGTATTTCCCCCTAATTTCATTTTACCTGAATTATTCTATTTCTCTTTCTTAATGCATGCTCCCTCCAGTGGACTTTTTCAAGCTTCCTGTTTTCTAGGTACACTCCAAGTTAAAATTCAAAACTAAACATTTGAATCTCTGACCCACATGTGAAAGAGAACATGTCAAATTGTATGTCTTGGTCTGAGTAGCCTCACTCAGTATATTTTCCAGGTCCTTCTCTGTACTTGCAAAATAGAATTCCACTGTGAAAATGTACCATGCTTTCCTCATTTAGGCATCAGTTGCTAGACCATCTACAATGATTTCAGCTCTCTATTATTGTAAATACAGAAACAGTGAGCACAAGTATACTAGTGTCTTTATAGTTGGCTATAAAGTCCTTTGAGTATATGCACAATAGTGGTAATACTGAGTCATATGGTAGTATTGATTTAAATATTTAGAAATCTCCAGGCTGGATTTCAAGGTGGTTTAAATAGTATAAACTCCCATCAATACTGTATAAGTGTTTGCTCTCCCCATACACACTCAAAATTAAATTATTGTTAATTGATACATAAAAACATAAAAATTGGGATGTTAAAAGAGTATCAGGTGGTGCTTTGATAAATGTATACGTTGTATAATGTTGCAATATATTGTGTGATATTTTAATCAGGTTAAGCACACTTTTTCAAACATTTATATACTTATCATTTCTTGTGATGAAAACTTTCAAAACCTTTTCTTGCAATTTTTTTTAAATCTGCAGTAATTTTACTATCTGTAACCAATGGAACCAACTGGAAGACCCTGAAATAAACCCACACACTATGGACATTTGATTTTTGACAAAGAAGACAAAACCATGTGATGAAAAAGGAAAGCATCTTCAACAAATTATGCTGGTCTAACTGGAAATGTACATGTAGAAGAGTACAAATAGACCCATAGCTGTTACCCTGCACAAAACTTAAGTCCAAGTGGATCAAATACCTCAAAGTAACACTAGGTACACTAAACCTAGCAGAACAGTAAGTGGGAATAGCCTTGAACTCATTGGTGCATGTGACAGCTTCTTGAACAGAACATGAATGACTCAGTCTCTAAGATGAACAATTGATAAATAGAACCTCATAAAAATGACAATATTCTGTAAAGCAAAGGATACTGTCAAGAGGACAAAAGGGCAGCCTACAGATGGGAAAGGTTCTTAACTAACCCTACACCTGATAGAGGGCTAATATCCAAAAATTATAGAGAACTCAAAAATTAGACACCAACGATCCTAATAACCCAGTTAAAAAAAGGGGGGACTACAGAGCTAAACAGAGATTTCTCAACAGAGGAATCTTGAATGGCTGAGAAACATTTAAAGAAATGTTCAATGTTCTTAATCATCAGGGAAATGCAAGTAAAAATGACCCTGAGGTTCAACCTTACCCTTATCAGAATGGCTAAGATCCAAAAACTCAAGTGACAGTACATATTGGTGAGGAAGTAGAGCAAGGGGAACACACCTCCATTGCTGGTAGAAGTGAAAACTAGTACAACCACTTTGGAAATCAATTTAGCAGTTTCTCAGGCAGGACTTCCAGAGGATGGAGGTGAATATCAATCCACCCACAAAACCTTCAACCCAAAATCAGTCATGTCTAGAAAATGTACAGGAATAAAGATGGAGCAGAGACTGAGGGAATAGTCATCTAGTCACTGTCCCAAATTGAGAACCATTCTATGTGAGAGAGCTAATCCCTAACATAACAATACTCTGTTATGCTTACAGATAGGAACCTAGGATTACTGTCTCCTTAGAGGCTTCATTCAGCAGCAGATGGAGGAAGAGAGGAGACCCACAACCAAACATCAGGAGAAGCTCAAGAAGTCTTATAGAGGAGGCAAGCAAGTTGGAAGGATCAAACACACCACAAGAAGACCCATAGAATCACCTGACCTGGGACAATGGGGGCTCCAGAGCCTGGGTCACCAACCAGGGAGCCTGCAGGAGCTGGACTTCTAACACATTTGTAGCAAATATGGGGCTTGTTCTTCATGTGGTTCCCCTAACAAGTGGAACAGGGTTGTCTTGGACTCTTGTTCCCTTCCATTGGATCCCTTTACCCCCTACTTGGACTGCCTGGCTGAGCCTCAGTGGAAGAGGATGTACCTAGACTTGCTAGGACTAGATATCCCAGAGTAGAGTGGTCAAGGGGGGAGGGGGGTTTCTGTTCTCTCAGGGTAAGGGGAGGGAGAATGGGGGAGGGATTTGTAAGGGGACTTGGAAGAGAAGTTGGAATGGGGCTGTAATTGGGATGTAAAGTGAACAAAAATTAAAACAAACAAACTTCTCTCATACAATACATCCTGAACAGAGTTTCTCCTTCCTCCATTCTTCCCAGCTGCCTGCCTCTCCTTTTCACCAGATCTACTCTTCCTCTGGCTTTCTGTCAAAAAGAGAAGGCCTCCAAGGGATAAAAATAAACAGGACAAAACAAAATACAATAAGACAAGGCAAAAGCCCTCACACCAAAGCTGGACAAGACAACCCAAGAATTGGGCTAAGAGTCAAAAGAGCAGCCAAAAGGTCAGAGACACACCCGCTCCAACAGTTAGGAGGCCCACCAAAACACCAAGCTTACAGCCACAACATATATACAGAGACCCTGGTGCAGATCCATGCACGTCAGTGCTTGGTACTTGAGTCTTTGTGAGCCTGTATAAGCCATGCTTAGTTGATTCAGTGGACCTATGTTCTCCTGGTGTCCTCCATTCCCACTAATTCCTACAGACTTCCTGCCCCCTCTTCTGTGGAATTCACATGGATCCCAGGGGAAGGACCCAGTGGAGACTTCCAATTTAGACTTACTCCTTTTCCCTCTCCCCGTCCTCCTCTCCCAAGTTTGGCTTGGATCTCTGCATCTGTGCCTCTCTAATGATAACTGGACAAGGCATTAATCTGTGAGCATTGCAGAGTATCATTGTTGCTTTGATTTATTTTTTTGTTTTTGTTTTGTTTTAGTCCAATGATATATGGTTCTACCCTAGCTCTCTGGACTATCCAATTTCCTGGTTCATGGCCATTCAAGCAGTTTTTGGGCAGGAGCTCATTCCCTTGCATGGGCCTCAAGAAAAATCAGACATTGGTTGGCTTCTCCCATAAGTTCTGTGCCAGCATTACCCCAGCACATCTTTCAAGAAGGGCAGATGGTTGGTCAAAGGTTTTGTGGCTGGGTCAGTGTTCATGTTACTCTTATGCCTACCCCCTCCACACTGTCAGTTTGCAAAGAGAGTCTCTCTGTTCTAGCTTCAGTTTGGGTTGGTTGTGCTTCACCATGGGACCCTTGATCAATATCTCAACTGAATTCAAACCAATAACTCCTCTGGAAGCCTTGCTTGGCTCCAAGATAGCCAGGTGAGACTCTGTATCTGCCATTACTAGGAGTCCTCACTAGGATCACCTTCATAGATTCCAGAAAGATTCCACTGCAAAAACATGAAATGTTTCAGATTTTGCATGTCATTCTTTGGCAACAGCCATGTGAGTCTCTGTGTCATTCAACTTTTAGTGAATGTGTTGCCAAAGCAAGTACAAATTCTTTAAATTGTCATGTGTGGAAAATCATATAGTACTTATATTTGGATGTCTGGCCTTTTTGTTAATAACAGAATGATATTTAGTTCTATCCAAAGCATATGGATTCTTCAAATAAGCAGATGGGGTGATGCTCTTCACTGCATGAATGACTGGGAAATAACATGTTCTGCAAATTTGTTAACTTTCTTGATTTTTATGAATTGACAAGTCTTATCTTTAAGATTAGTTAAGGAAATCCATCCTGCAACAATTCTGACAGGTGAGTGAGAACATGCATTGGGGGTACATTGTATAGTAACTGCTTTGGACATAACATTTTACACCTGTGCAATGTTCATTCCTCCTTCACTAGCACTTCTGATGATAGGGAAGTAATAGAAAGAAAACGATAGTTCATACCTTAAATGTGATTCAAGCTTGTAAATCACTATTATAGAACAGTAGAGTGACTAGGCAACTGTTTTCTATTGTTCTGTGGTGATCTAGTGATCCTTGTTGTTCTCTCTACCCCGAGCAAGAGTATAATGGGCCACACCATCAATAGATTCATATCAGATCCCATGTTAGATATGAATTCTGAGCATGGAACGTGGTTTAAATGTTCTTTGCACATAAAATAAATGAAATTCCTTATACTTGTAAAAAAAATAGTGTTTCATTTTGAAAGTATCTATAAATATTGCTTGGCTCTGGTGAAATAGGACATGGTAGAGATTGAGGCAAGCTCCTTTGCTTTCATAATCATGCTATTGAGTTGTGCATGAATCAGAAGCTCTTTGTGCAGATCCACTTATTGTGATATAAGTGAAATGGTTTAATTGAAAGTTACTTGCATATATTGTTACCATACTGTCAAATTTCACTAGCAGCAGGAACTTGTGTGCAAGATAAAATTTTAATGAAATGGACATTTGAAAATTACAATTATAATATATCATAGTATATGATTAAATCATTAAATTATCTTTACATAATAAAGCAAGATAAATACAAGGTCTGGGACTTTAAAATGATAACTAAGAAGGTAAATGTGCTTGCCTTTTACTAAGACCATATTATAAAACAAATAAATATGTCTAGTAATGTTTATATAGTGCTAACCATAAGAGAACTAATTGATTTGTCTACAAAATAGAAAAGAGAGAGATGCCAAGAGTGTGATTATCCCTGATGTAGATTCTAAGATGCTGGAAGATTTGATATTCACAGAAGGTCTTAGAATTGTTGTCTGATGTCCTAAGACAGGATCTCATTCCAAGCTGATGTGCAACTTACTATGTAGGTCAGTGTAGCTTCGGATGTGTAGTAATCCTTCTGTGTCTTCCTCCTCAATATTGAGATTATAGTTCTGAGCAACTGTGGAAGCTCCAAAGTTTTGTTTGTTTGTTTGTTTGTTTGTTGATTTTGTTGTTACTGCTGTTGTTGTTTTACTTATTTTAATACCATGTGGTAGATTCTATGTGTCCACTCCAGTCCAACTGTCTCTTCTGCAATTATGCCATCTACTCTTCTGCTCAGTGATCTGATTGTCTGGAAAACATCTGGCCCCACTAGAATGAAACTAACATATGGGCAGAACTTTTATGCTTTGATAAAGCTCCAGGACTTAAAAGGAGTGGCAGGCTGAAGTTTCAACATATGCTCATACCACAGCACTGGTTCTATTTCCAAATAAAACACTGGTTTGCTGGTCATCCAGAAGACATATTTCAAGGTACATAATCTTTATTTGCTACATAAAAATTAGTCTAGAGGAAAGCAAGTTAAAGAAGTTAAAAGTAGTGTTTCATCTTAAACACATCATTTAAAAAATGTGTCCATCTATGTTTTGAGAAGATGGAGTTAGCCAGAACCAGGCTGATTCCATGACAGGCTACAAACTAGCAGTTTGGAATATTAGGCCTAAGTTTCCCTTTCCCAGAAATGAGAATCCAGATTCAGGGACCTGTGATCAGCCAATGACAGCCAAGAGCAGTTAATACAAGAACACCATATCATCTAGCCTGAAGTAAAAATAGGTAGCAAGAATGAGTAAGGAAACCCTGGGAAGTCTCCAGAGCTTATTCAATTGTAGAATCAGTCAGACTTCTAAAGATAGAGCTAACCAATCAAGATTAGAGGGAACATACCCCTTCCTGGAACTCCCCTAACAAAAATTGGGCCTTGGAGCTCCCAGGGACTAAACCACCAACCAAAGAGTACACATGGAGGGACTCCAGTTGCATATGTAGCAGAAGATAGCCTTGTCAGACAACAATGGGAGGAGAGGCCTTTGGTCCTGAGAAGGCTGGATGCCCCAGTGTAGGGGAATGCAAGGATAGGAAAGCAGGAGTGGGTCAGTTGGTGAGCAGGGTCAGGGGAGAGGGGATAGGCGGTTTTCAGAGGTGAAACCAGGAGAGGGGATAAGATTTGAAATGTAAATAAAGAAATATCTAATTTGATCAGAATTAATGGTCAGTCTATAAAGGAACATTGCTGGCTGGGGTATGTATTTGTTGAATGACTGGTCTTTCCATGACAGCATCTGATCAAATTTTTCCCATACTGTACAGGATATTTAAATATTTTAAATATTTCCTGTCTATAAGTATTTTAAATAATATCCAATGCCTGTTATTCACAATGGCTAAAACAATTTGTTGGCATGAATTATTTAAATTTAAGTCAGAATATTGTCAGAATATCAGTGATAAATTCCTAAATTATTTCAAATTTAAAAGACTGACTGATTGTCTACTTACTATCAAATCTGTGTATACTATCTAAAGCAAATCACTACTTTTTTAATTAGATATTTCCTTATTTACATTTCAAATCTTATCCCCTCTCCTGGTTTCACCTCTGAAAACCGCCTATCCCCTCTCCCCTGACCCTGCTCACCAACCGACCCACTCCTGCTTTCCTATCCTTGCATTCCCCTACACTGGGGCATCCAGCCTTCTCAGGACCAAGGACCTCTCCTCCCATTGTTGTCTGACAAGGCTATCTTCTGCTACATATGCAACTGGAGTCCCTCCATGTGTACTCTTTGGTTGGTGGTTTAGTCCCTGGGAGCTCTGGGGGGTACTGGTTGGTTCATATTGTTGTTCCTCCTATAGGGCTTCAAACCCCTTCAGCTCCTTGGGTCCTTTCTCTAGCTCCTCCATTGGGGACCTTGTGCTCAGTTCAATGGTTGGCTGAGAGCATCCACCCTGTATTTGTCAGGCACTGGTAGAGCCTCTCAGGAGACAGCTATATCAGGCTCCTGTCAGCAAGCACTTGTTGGCATCCATAATAGTGTCTGGGTTTGGTAACTGTATATGGGATGAATCCCCAGATGGGTCAGTCTCTGGATGGTCCTTCCTTCAGTCTCTTCTTGACACTTTGTCTCTATATCTCCTCACATGGGTATTTTGTTATACCTTCTAAGAAGGACCGAATTATCCATTCATTGGTCTTCCTTCTTTTTGAGCTTCATTTGGTCTGTGAATTGTATCTTGGTACCTCATAAAATTACAAAGCTTCTGTAGGGCAAAGGAACTGTCAATAGGACAAAAGAGCAACCAAAAAATTGGGAAAAGATATTTACTAACCCTATATCTGATAGAGGGCTAATATCCAATATATAACATATTAAGATACCATTCTATAAGCAACCATTGAATGTCCCCCCAATAGGTCCTGTTGCTAAATACAGTTAGGAAATCTACATATTAACTTGGAGGAGATAAAGTTCCTTTGATGATAAATCAGTTGATGTTATTCTATCATTCCAACTACTATCCTATACCAGGAAACAAAAGAAAACAAAAAAAACTTCCTTCATGAAAATTATTTTACTAACTTAGCTAAGTTAATAAACTTCAAAAGCATAGCTTTTATTAACTTTGTAAAATAAAGACTCAATAAGCAACTTCTAATAACAATCTATCAAGCAATTAATATGCATGAAAAGGTTCTTGCTTCACATAAAGTAGGGTGATTAGTTTTGAGTGATGTGAGTTTGGTGTCTAGCATCTGCTAAAATAATTAGTAACGAATAAAAATTCACACTTCATTTGTGGGGATTATTTTCTGAAGAGTAATCATTTTTCTAAAATGTTATATGATAATTATTCTTACAATATAGATTGATAGATAAATACTGTGTAAGATTATAATTTTTCATAATATTTCATAATGCATAAAATTTTCTTTAAAAATTTCAAAATGCAGTCATAATTTAGCAATAAATCTGAAAATGTGAAATAGGTATTTTGTAATTTTAACAATTGGTAAATTTATTGCAGAAATATCTAATAAACCAAAAATAAAATTTGTAGTACTTTCTAGAAGTTATCAAAGAAAACACAGAAAAAGGTAAATATAAAAGAACTCAATATATCATACATGAGTAATTTTTATAGATGCATTAGGCACTGAGATATGACTATCTTTTCTAAACACATTTTTAAAAGTGAGAGGGAGAGAGAGAAGAATGAAGAAAGAAAAGAAGCTGTTCTAACAAGATTTGAAAAAATAAAATCAAGACTGTCAACATTCCAACATCAAATGAGAGGCTCATGAACCCCCAGAACTAAGTGAGAAGTTTTTGACAATGATTGGGTGTGGGCCTGTGTCTCTCTCTTTGCTGCCAATGGGTGAGGCTCTCTGCTGCTGAAGCCTGGAGCTCTCTGCTGCTGAGGGCTGGAGCTGCATAGAGCATTAGTTAGCTAAAAGGAGGCAATGCATGAGTGAGATATTTTTATTAAAGGAAGAAGAAAATAGGCTAGTCATGTAGAGAGAAAAAAAAGGAGAGGAAGGAGAGGAGAAGAGGAGAAAGAGAGGGGGGAGGGGAAAGACAGGAAGCAAGAGAGCAAGAAGACAAGAGAGAGAACATAGAGCAGGAGAGAGAGAAAGAAGGCAAGAAGGCAAGAGAGGAAAGAGGGCAAGAGAGGGGACAAAGAGCAAGAGAGAGGGGAGGGGTGAACCACCCCTTATATTGTGTGAGGTGTGGCTATATGTGGGGCAGGCCATGCCTGGTTGTGGTCAGATGACTGGGGGTATGGTCCAGCTAGAATGCTGGGAGCTTGGGACATTGTCTACCTGATAGAGCACACATCTCCTGCAGGGGCAGCTGTGAGAGGTTGTGACTGAAACAGGGGCCAAAGACTCAGGAGTTGTGGTCTAACACTTTCCGTCCCTTGCAGGCAGAGGTATTGCCAACTGGGTTACCGCGGTTCAGACCTATTACTCAACTGGGCCTAGGTTGCCTGAACATCCCACTGCCCTACAAATGGGTTCTAGTGAGGAAGAGTTACTTTTCTTTAAGGATTTCATCTTTCATAGGTCACCTATACTCATTTAATAGCACTATACCTTTGAGTATAGGGAGAACACAAATAAAAATCCGTGTTATAAAAAATAAAATAAAATAAAAACAAGACATAAAGACTGAAGAGAATTTTTTTATGTCTAAGGGGCATCTGGGAGGCAGTAAGGGGATGAGCAGGCAATTAATATCATCAAACTACATCGTTTATAGGTATGTTTGCATGTATGTATATATGTATATGAGGTTCTCAGAGTTAATAAAATATTATTGAAATTTTTCTCAATATATTTCTAATTAAGTAACTCCTAATAACAACCTGATATTAATTGACTAATATTTATTGTAAGAGATTACTAGACTATTTTGGTTTTGCTCATAGATCTATAGTTTTAGTGACTTGAACTGGACCTAGGTTTAGTCACAGACTAAAACAAATTTGTAACAACTATCTATTTTATCATGTGAGTTCATGCTTTTAGAGATTATACATCATCTTGGAGTATAATTATTGAAGACTGTGGGCTACTAAAATTTAGATTCTAGAAAAGGTTAGTGAGGCAACCCAAATAAAATATCACATTTGTACCTACAACAAAGAGGGAGACCGAATACTTTGCTTGACGTTTGTAACTCTTGTATCAAGTTTAAAGAAGAGGACTTTATAAGTTACTCTTCCTCTGAGATGAATGCTTTTCCAAATTATGACAGCCAATGAACCAGATTCTTACCCTCACCTTATGTCTGTGCCACCCTCCAAGCAGAACCATTGTTCATTGAAACAGTTGGTGAATGACTTTATGAGTAGACCATCTTAATATACACACCAATTCTTAAATGAATGTAACCTGTTCTCTGTGGGCTGAGAATAAAGTCACTCACTCAAGTCAAATAGCTTTGACCATAGCAGGAAGTCTGTATCCAAAAATCATGCCTACAGTTCATTTCTTGGTGCAGCAGAACTGTCAGCTCTCACCTTAGCTATGATGGAGGTAAAATCCTTTGGTGATGTGAGGGTCATTGAAGTACAGCCTTATTGCAATGAAATCCAATGTCTAAAAATTGTTCTTATTTTGGGCTGGTACCAACCTGAACAAAAGCTGTTGTCTGTACGTAGGATATGCTCTTCTAGCTGTGCTGCCTTGTCTGGCCTCAGTGGGAGAGGAAATGCCTAGCCTCACAGAGATGTGAAATGCCAGGGTAAGGGGGATACCCATGGATGCAGGTGGAGACCTCCCACCTGCCCAGAGGAGAAGGGGAGGGGATTGGGGAAAGTATTGTCAGTGAGGTGACCAGGAAGGGACAGTAAACAGGATGTAAAGTTAATATATAAAAGATTAATTCATTCATTTTTTTAAAAAAGTATCTTAGCCTCCTACTGGAATACCAGGACTTTTTTATTAAAAAAAAAAACTTTCTTTTAATTTTTAAATTTTATTTTATTTATGTATTTGTCTTCTTTCATTTTACCCTACAGGTCCTCTCTGTATATATTATGGCTTCCAGTTTAGTGTTTTTATGGAATTTTTGAGTGTGCAAGTGAACATGTCTCTGCTTCTTGTGTCTTTTCTTAGGCTCCTTTTCTTCTGTTTGTTCTGTCCTATTATGACGTGTTAGTTTTTATTTTATCTTATTATATTTGATTATTATCCCTTAGAAGTCTGTTTGTTTACTAATGAGAGAAAAAGGCTGAATCTTGATGGTAGAGGAGGTTAGAAGGAACTGGGAAAAGTAGGTAGAGGGAAAATGGTAATCATAATATCTTATGTAAGAGAAAAAGATATTTTCAGTAAAAGAAAAAAGGTATTACATGATATTTTATATTCATCTGAATCTATAAAATCCAGGGTATTGTTATACTTACAATACATATAAATTTGTGAGCAATATTTTAATTAGACAACAGTTACAGAATATATCACTAACAATTAATAACTAATAACTTAGGGTGTGAATATGTTATTTAGCAAGCAAATACACTTTTCTAGGCTTCGTGAGGAATAGCAGCTATACTTTGTCGATGACTTATTATTTAGTGGATGAATAAAGTGATATCATCAATTATCAAACAAGTAAAATAAAAATTATTAACAAGATGCATATTATTAAAAGAGACACCAAATTTCTGGTCATAACAAATCATAAAAAGAAAGATTGTTAATGAAGAAAACAACACATGATGTTACAGTTAAAATTAAAATTCTTGAGCACAATTTAATGTACATGGTAAGTGAAATTTTTCTAGAAGAAATATATACTCACTATTTCTTTTTAGATAGGAAAACTAGCTTCTAGGCATTGTGACATTGCATTGCTTTCTCTGCACAGATAGGATACAGCAAAAACCTAACTGTGGACCCTAAAAACTTGAGTCTTGACACATGTGTCTTATAATCCACCCAAGGACTTGCATACTGTCACCCAGAAAACTAGCCTCTTGCTGCCAAATATCATGCTGCTAATGTGCAAACTATCGCTGACCATCACCTTTTCTGTCCCTAATCCTTCCTCTCATCTCTCATCTTAGCACCAAGTCAGTTTCAATTTCCTATTTGTCACATGCTTACCCAATGTTCTCTACAACTTTCTGCCTTTTCTGCTCATTGACAACCTCTAGACAACTTGTACTCTCAGTGACTCAGTGTTCTGGCTGTTAGACTTTTACTTCTCATGGTAAAGGCATCTTTTGACTTTTATGGAGAGTAATTAGGGTATTTGTTTGTTTGTTTGTTTGTT
>JADRCD010210863.1:3561-23563 GCA_019843815.1 Montemys delectorum
TTTCTTCTCTCTTTCCTCTCTCTCCTCCTCTTTCTACCCTCCTCTCTCTCTCTCTCTCTCTCTCTCTCTCTCTCTCTCTCTCTCTCTCTCTCTCTCTCTCTGTCTCTCTCTCTCTCTCTCTCTCCCTCTCTGTATGAGTATGCCCTATGATGTTAGCACAGGATCACCCAGCAATGCATGTCCCAGAATATATCTCCACCACAAGTGATACCCGACTGTAACTATACCATGCTGGGCTTAAAGCATTCTCCCCAGCTCCAAACTCAATGCCTTGCCCGTGGTCTCTATTCTGTGCTCCCCCAGGAGCAAATGTGCCCCAGGTCTAGTACAGGAAGGGCCCTCCCCTCTGCCAGGACCCTCTCCTCTTCCTGACCCTCTTGAACCTTGTCTGCACCTGCAGCCCCCATCACACTCACACGCCACTTCTCTGGTTTTCTGTTGCTCTACACTGGCATTTTTGTCCACCACTGTCCCTGTAGCCCAGCACAGAGCATGGTACCCAGTTCACGCTCAGGAATCCTGCCTGCATGGGGGAATGAAATGGTGCTACTGAGATAGAGGCATGGGGCTCTAGGGTACTGAGAGACTCACAGCAGAGATGGCTAAACTAGGCCATGACATAGAAACCTACTGGCTGGAGACAGAAATCAGTAGGTGTACAGAAGAATCAAACAAATAGTTCATGGAGTTGGGATCTAAAGCAGTTGGAGAGAAGGGCGGAAAACGAGGCTGCGGGTATTTACAGGAACTTGAGCTCTATGTCAGGGGCACTAGAGAGAAGAACAACAGCATTCCTGGGCGGTGCTACAGAAAAGGTCTCCAGGTGAACGGTCCAGTTCCCCACACACAGCTCTACCAGCACACAGTCTTGACAGGTCTGTGTACTGACATGTCCCCAAGATGGTCCCCGAGATCACTGCCCCATCCCTCTTACATTTACTCCCATTTGCGAAGGGCAGCTCCAACCAAGGGCATCTGATGTACTTGGTGGAAATGTGGCTGCTGGGGTTGCTGTTTCCATCTTAGGGTTTCCTGCACCCCACTCTGGGGAAAGTGAGATCACCCAGGAGAATCTCCCAATGGAAAGACCCACACAGACAGGCACTGAGGCCTCCAGATGACAGCCAATAAGATACCAAAGCCTGCTGAAAGTCACAGGCAGGAGCTTAGGAGTGGAGGCCCCAGCCCCAGCCCAGCCCCAGCCCCAGGCCTAGCCCCAGCCCCAGCCCCAGCGGGCTCTGTATAGACTGCAGCCTCAGATCACCTTTGACTGAACCAGAAACAGTCCAAGCAACCACTCCAGAATCCACGAGTCAGAAAATAAAGGAGACAATATACAGATGTGCAGTTGTCACTCGAAGCTGCTAAATCTGAGGAAAATGTGTTACATAGTGAGAAGTCACTCGGACAGCCTTTTTTTCTCTCCAAGAGCATGGAGTGACTTTTGCCTGAGTGACAGAGATTGGATAGAGCTGAGGACTATGGCTTCCGTGAAGACTACTCCTCAGGGCAACCTAGTAAGGTTTGTCAAAGAAAAAGATGAGGCCTCCAAATCCTTCATTTCAAAGGAAGATCTGGAGTTCACCTTCTGCCTGAGAGTGACACAGTCTCTGCTCCCTCCAGTCTCTGCCCATACAGCTGCTGCATTTCCCAGTCCCAGAAGTACAGTAGAGATGGAGGCCTGCCCTGTGTTACTGCCTATTCTCTGCTGAACTCACAGGCTAGCCAGGAGCTGCTGAGTCTGCCCAACAATAATAGAGAGCAGACGTTCCGTGGAAGGTTTATCTCCGGTTGGCACGATCCTCAGAGGCTGACCTTTCTTTGTCACGTTTAGTAAATGTTATTAACACTCTTAAGAGGGCCTTGGGTGCACAGGTTCTCAGTCAAAACGAGAGATGCCTTCATTGGCATGTCTCCTGGACACACCATTGTAGCCTGCCGGGAGAATCTCTAAGAAAAACCAGTGGCAAAAGAGGGCAGAGGCTGAGCCAAGTGATAATAAGAGCACCTGCGAACACCCCGAGAAACAGCATGAAGAGTGCGGGGTGGGCAAATGGGCCGGAGAGCCAGATATTGCCGAATTCCAGTGTCGGCTCTATCATTTAGTTCTGCCTCTGGGCAGGTTGCTTTGTTACTCTCAACAAACAGTTCTCGCCAACATTGTCGTCAGGTGTAAATAAGAGGCCACACGGGTTGGGAATGTGGCAGGTACCCAGTACTGCCAAGATGATAAGTAAAGAGATCGACCCCACCTTCCTTATCAGTAACACTTAGAAGTTCTTTTCTCTTCGTTCCATGTTTGTAGGGAGCTCCGCAAACAGTACTCGTCATGACAGCCGTCTTATACACTTTACAAAGTACTTCCAAAGTCACCGTGCCATTAGATATGAAGACAACCTTGTGAAGAACAGAGCCAGAAGGCCTGAGTTTACCCAAGTCACACAGATGTGAAAGAGAAGGGTCAGGACTGGAGCCTGGCCAAACTTCAGCCCTCATGGTATCCGACCTCAGCCGGGCCTCTCAGGTAGGTGATTTTCCTTAGCTCCATTACCCTCTGTCTGCTTGAAGGGGCCCCTTGAATGGTCTATGCTGTGATTTTATAACTGATCACATGCTGAGAAAGCTGGTGCTGCCCATGAGGGACAGAGGGGCTCTCCTGAACACTCAAGTCAGGCCCTTGTCCCTCCTAAGCCCGCTTCCTCGAGCAGACCATCTCCTTTTCTCGACTACAAAAGTGGTGTGTTTAAGAGTCATGTCGGAGCAAGGGGGTGGCAGCACACAACTTTAATCCCAGCACTTGGGAAGCAGAGGCAGGAGGCTCTCTGTGAGTTTGAGAACAGCTTGGTCTACAGAGCAAGTTCTAAGACAGTCAAGGCTACACAGAGAAAGCCTGTTTCAAAAAAAAACCCAAAAAACAAAAAACAAAAAAAAGTAAAAAGGAAGGAAGGAAGGAAGGAAGGAAGGAAGGAAGGAAGGAAGGAAGGAAGAAAGGAAGAAAGGAAGAAAGGAAGGAAGAAAGCAAGAGGGGTATTCGAGAGTCCTAGCTTGAATCTGGTCTTCAGAGGAAAGGTATAAAGGCTTCCCATGTGCACCTCTCAAAAAAATGGATTTAAGCTCAAAAAATGATGCTAGGCCCACAGTGGGACATCTTCCATCTTCCATTCAATAAAACTTTCCAAAATTCTCTCTCTTTTAAAACTTGGCTTTTTTTTTTTTTTTTTTTTTTTTTTTTTTTTTTTTTTTTTTTTTTTTGGTTTTTTGAGACAGGGTTTCTCTGTATAGTCCTGGCTGTCCTGGAACTCACTCTGTAGACTGGGCTAGCCTCGAACTCAGAGATCTGCCTCCCAAGTGCTGGGATTAAAGGCATGCAACCACCACCGCCTGGCAAAACTTGGGATCTTTACAATGGAATTTCTACCTCCATTTTCCTCATGGCTGTATATGAGTAAAACTCTGTAACAGAATGGCCCACTGAGGCTATCTTTCCCCAACCCCTGTCTCAGGCGAATCTGTGTCTTCTGCCCTTTGTTTCATGGGTTTCTCCCATTCAAGTATTGACCAGGCCTGGCCCCGCTTAGCTTCCAAGCCTGAGAACTGCTTGTTTAGAGTGAAATGGCCATATATGATGTTATTATTTTCTATAAACTGAAAGACTGTCACAGACCTAGTAAAGAAGAAATTTATTCTTTCTTTTCCCTGTTTAGTCAAACTCTAAACAAATCCTTGTCTGCCAATTACTGTTTCTTAATTGTTTTTGGAATACAGAGAAACTAAGATATAAACCTGAGTGCCTGGGAACAGCTTTACGGACAGATTCTTGGCCTGTCAGCAGATTGTGGGAGCTAGGACCTCTCCGCTGCTCAACAGAAAAGTCACAGGAGAAATGGTCTAATCTGGAATTTCACAATGGTGGCTCTGCCAGGCTGGTCCTGTGGAATGGCCTGCATCGTGGTTTCTCTGAGCCTTCCTCTATACAGCTTTCCCAGGTGGCTGTGTAGTTTTCAACTTGGATTCTGTGGCTCATGACATACACACACATACACTCACAGACACTCTCACATGCGCATACATATGTGCTCATACACATGCACATACATATATTCACACACATACACACACTCACACATACATACATATACTCTGACATGCACATGCGTACATACACATGCTCATACACACATGCCCACATACACTCACACACACATTTTCAGACACTCAGTCACACACATATGTACTCATACATATACACACATACATACACTCACATATACACAAACAGGCATGCACGCACACATGCACCCGCACACGTAGAATTTGGCTGGATAAAGTATACTCCCTAACAGAGCTCAGAGCCATAATTAGAGATCAAAGAACATGCTTGGGAGACCCTTGAGGTGTCACCAAATCCAGAGTTCTGAATTTATAGAGGCGCTCACTTCCCTTCTTTTGAGATCAGTCACTCGGGCTCTGGGAATCTGAGCCTGTGTAGAATGAACAGCTCTGAAAGTCTCCAGAAAGCCACCCGAATGTTTCTGTCATCCTGAACAATGGGGCCAGGGTTCACTGAGATGCCTGAAACATCCAGTCTCCTTAGCAAACACGTACCTGGCTACATCTTCATCTATTCCCCAATGTGCTTTCATGTTCTTCACGGTGTCGTGGGCTGAACTTCTCAACTATTTTAAGTTTTCCTCCCCTTTATTAACAAATACAATTGAAAGTCGTTTATCTTTTCTCACATCTACTACTACTTCTTCTAGTACACAGGCATACACTCTCTCACATACTCACTCTTGCACACACAAACGCTTGTACTCATACATGCATGCACTCACTCATGCACACACACACACACACACACACACACACACACGCATGCTTGCATGCACACATGCTCACACGTACTCACACATGCATGTGTATGTGCATACACACTCACACTCACAGGAATCCACTCACACAGCCGAGCTGTACCTTTAGCATTTGGCTTAGAAATGTCCTCCACCAAATATCCACTACCTAACTCACAATTCTACCTTCCAAATAGCACAAGGGAGTGAGTTTGAGTCAGCCAAAGTCTTAAAGCAGAGATGGCCTTTCTTCTGCTGCTAATAACAATTCCATGCTCCTCCTATAATGGCGGGACAGCCTTAACTGCCCCTACGTCTATGAACTCCACTCAGAACCACTTAGCTATCTGCTAAGACGGGCTTCCTCTGAAGTTTCCTCTGTTTCTTTCCCTTCCCCCAGGCCCAACAGTGACTGTCTCTTCGCCGTGGTCTAAGCTTTCTCAAGTACACATCACAAAACTCTTCTAGCTTTTCCTTGTTACTCAGTTCCAAAACAGTTTCCATTCTCAGGGGAGGGGGACTTTAATACGGAGCAACTCCCTCCTTTTTAATGAATTAATACGGGACTAATTGGTTTGGCAGCCAAGAGCGCTTCTTGTTCTTGTAACGAATCCAGATTTGATTCCTAGCGCCCACACGGCAGCCTCCCGATACCTGTAACTCCAGTTCCAGGGATCTAAGGCCTCTTCTGACCTCTGCAGGCAGACAAGAGTAGGCATACACGGGTGCAGGTAAACACTCGTACATGCAAAGTAAAAAGAAATAATCTTCTAAAATGTCAACTTTCAGTGAAGTATATCCAGGCTTAAAAAATTCTATATACTAGCTGATCATCAAAGAATAAGAAAGGACGGGACGTCCCAGATGAAATCACAGCAGATTTAGTGCTTGGGGAAGGCTTTGGCTTTTGGGTGCCTAAATGCTTCCTTCTTGCTATGGCCTCATGTGGAGTAAGGGTCAAGGCATTCTCTGGGCCTCTGTAATAAGGTTACTTCCATGTGGCAAAGTGTCGTGAGCCAGTCACTCTCCAAAGGCCCTACTCCTTACTGCTGTCACATCGGTGGTTAGATCTCAGCAGATACTCGTTGAGGAGACCAAGAAATCAGATACTTCTCTGAGGACAAAACCTTTCGATGTATAACTAGATAAGTAGACCGAAGACAGCAGAACACAACCAGGCCATGATAAAAAAAAAAAAAAAAAAAAAAAAACTACGAGTGAAATCTCCTCCAAAGCAAAGTCTGCTCCGTCAACGGGTCTTAACGGAACAGGCCAGTGACAGACCCTTGTGATGGATAGAGCAAGGTCAAAGAGGAGACAAAGCCCCGACGTGATGATAACCCTGAGAAATAGTTTGCTACTAAGAGAGAGATGGCTGTAGCCAGAGGCTGAACTTTGGTTGACTTCCCAGTTTCGCTGAGGGGCAGCCTTCATCCACTGGGACTGCGTGGCATAAACAGAGGCTGGGAGATGAGGTGATTTCATCGTGCCACTGCCACCCAGGGAAGCTCTGTGCTGCAGGATTTGGGGAGATTTGTAGGTGTTTGTTTTGCATGCCATGCCTCTCCTATAAAGGAGGCTCCTTCCACTCCTTCTGCTTCCCGATGACACCCAGGGGGGCTGCAAACCTAGTCAGTGTTCCAACGACTACTTACTGACTAGCTGACTAATTGCAGGAACTCCTCAGGGTCTAGCAAGAAAAGTGGGGGAGCTACCTTATCAGGAAGCCCCCACTCAAAAGCATGGGCTCAGCTCTAACCTAGAAGAGAGAAGGAAATTCCCCCAGCCACCGTCGCCGTTTTCAAGGACTCATCCCTCCCATGCTATGTTAGTCCAGTTGGGTGGGAGCCACAGCCCCGCTCAGACGGGAAGAATGACATCTGAGAATGGTTGGTGGCCTCTGCCCACCAGGGAGACTGCAGGGATGTCGGCAGTCTCTCTGCAGACACTTACAAGCATCAGGAAGGAAGGTCCTGAGCTCACTACCACACTACCACACTACCCACTGCCTCGGCATACAGCAACAATACAGTTTAGGGATGAAGCCTTTGCTCCAGCATAGAGTCCTGATTTGTCTAAGTCAGGTCTGCAAACTATGGCCCAGGGGCCGAATCAAGGCTCTACAGGTCAGGGTGAGGGTGACCTGGAAGGGTGTGGTCTCGGTGCTCAGAGTGGCTTCTTATGTTTCTCTTTTAAAACAGTCATTATTTTTACTTTTTACTCAGCTTTACATTTTCTTTATTTATTTTATGTTGCACTCGAGTGTAAATGTCCATATATGCATATACATCTGTGTGTGAGCCTATGTGTGTGAGTGAGAGTGTATGTGTGAGAGTGTGTGTGTGTGAGTGTGTGTATGTGTATGTGAGTGAGTGTGGGTGAGTGTGCGTGTGTAAGAGTGTGTGTGTGAGTGTGTGTGTGTGTGTGTGTGTGTGTGAGTGTGTGTGTGTACATCTATGTGTGGAAGCCAGAGGTTTGACATTAAGTGTCTACTTTGATTACTCTTCCAGTTAATTTTGGAGATCGGGTATCTCAGAGAACCTGGAGCTCATCAATTCAGCCAGGCTGGCTGGTCAATGAGATCAGAGATCCACCTCCACCCGCACCCGGGTTAAATAAATGCAGTATGTAGCCTGTTTTGCTTCTTTTTTTTTTTTTTTTTAACATGGATCTTAATGTTAACACCAAAGTCACTTTACCGACAAGGCTATAACCCTAGTCCTGTTTTCCTTGCATTTCTTAATGGCTGCAAAAAAAATCAAAAGAAGATTATTTTACAGGAAAAAATTATCAAATTAAAATATTAATATCCATTACTAAAAGCTTACTGGGACATAGCCAGACTCATTCATTTATGCATGCTCTGTAGCTGCTTTTTGCCACCGTGGCAGTTAGGAGATTGTAATAGAGGCTGTATTTTAGGCCCAGAAAACCTAAAATATTTACAACCTGACCCTCTATGGAAAAAGTTTGCCAACTCTGGTCTAAGTCAAGCAAAGATCTCATTTGCCTTACCAGTGATTTTGGATGTTTTCTTAAGAACTCAGACTAAGTCAGCCAGAGCTAGATGTTCCCGGGGGGCAATGATTGGTTCAGGGTGGTTAGTGATCCAAATTGTCCCACAAAGACTTGAGGGAAGAGGAGGTTGCCTGTCTGGTTCTCACTCTCCTGCTAGGCTTGGAGAAAGAAAATCACTGCCAGTACCCCACAATTCAAGGGGAAGCTATCTTGAAGATGAAGCTGATGTCCTAGACAGTGGAGCCCAGGTGAGTGACCCTGTTTCCATTGAACACTACAATAAACAATGCCGCCACCTACTGCTAGATGTCCGGTCATGGAGCCTAGACTCCTTCCTTATGGTTTAAGCTGCCTTCATCGGCATGACTGTGATTTGGAGCCAGGAGAACCTCTTTCTTCTGGTCATTTGCCTGCACTATCCCTTCTGCACAGAATGCGCCCCCTCCAACCCTTGCCAAGCAACATCAAAATTGCAGTATCACAGGAGGCCACGTGTGACCTGCTAGAACAGGTTTTATATACCACCTTATCCACAGTTCTCAGGATTTCCTTTTGCCACACGTACATTTCTCTATTCTACACTTACCCATGCCTCCCTTGCTAATGTCTACATGGGTCATCGAAGGCAAATCCATGTTTGACATGTTCTGCACTGATTCCCCAGAGTCAAAGGCAGAGCCCACCCGCTAAATATGACGTTTCTCAGAGTGTCCAGACTCCCTGCAGGGCTGGTTCCTGTGACATGGTGTTAGGTAGGGCTAAAGATCCTGCCTTTATGCCTATTAGACCAATAAAGAAAAGGTATAAGTGGATGTTAGCCCAGAAGCTTGGAATACCCAAGATACAATCCACAAACCACAAGAAACTTAAGCAGGAAGACCAAAGTGTGGATACTTCAATTCTTCCTAGAAGGGGGAGCAAAATACTCATGGAAGGAGTTACTGAGACAAACTATGGAGCAGAGACTGGAGGAAGGACAATCCAGAGACTGCTCTACCTGGGAATCCTTCCCATATTCAACCATCAAATCCAGTCACTTATGGATGCCAGCAAATGCAGGCTGACAGGAGCCTGATATAGCTGTCTCCTGAGAGGCTCTGACAGTGCCCGACTAATACATAAGTAGAGGCTCACAGCCGTTCATTGGACTGAGCAAAGGGTCCCCAATGAAGGAGCTAGAGAAAGGACCCAAGGAGCTGAAGGGTTTGCAGCCCCTTAGGAGGAACAATAATATGAAGTAACTAGTACCCTCAGAGCTCCCAGGGACTAAACCACCAACCAAAGAGTATACATGGTGGGACTCATGGCCCCAGATGCATATATATATAGCAGAAGATGGCCTAGTCTGTCATCGGTGGGAGGAAAAGCCCTTGGTCCTGTGAAGGCTCTATGCCCCAGCGTAAGGGAATGTTAGGGCCAGGAAGTAAGAGAGGGTAGGTTGGTGAGTGAGCAGGGGAAGTGGGGGAGGGAACAGAGGTTTTTTTTCAGAGGGGAAACCGGGAAAGGAGATATCATTTGAAAATGTAAATAAAGAAAATATCTAATAAAAATAAATTTAAAAAAGAAAAAAAGAAAAGGTGTGTGGTTTGTTTCTCACTCCCTTCCTTGCCCACATGGTTTCTCTCTAAGACAGACTTGTACATTAGAGACTGCTCCCTTTTTACCAAACATGACAGGTCTCAGACCTATGCCATTTTTGAGAAACAAAGCCAAGCTGCTCTCCCCACTGCGGGGATTTCTCAGAGACCTTGACAGTGCTGTGTCGGCAGTGGTGAGAATGAAGGTAGGCAGTGCCAGGGCTCTGCTTAGGAGCCCGTAAGACAAGAGGCATGATATGTAGTGCTTCTCAAACTTATTTGCTGATGGCACCTTTTTCTCTAAGCCAAGTCTCACTAGACTCTAGAGATAAATATTTCTCTGGGAAACTTCCTGGCTTAGGGCCTCTGGGAAAAGACAAACACAGACGTAATACATTAAGAGGTTTTCCAAGGTATCCAACAGAGATCGTCTAGTGTACTAATGAGCTTTGGAATCATATGTTAGGTACAGGGCCCCCTGGGTCCTGAGGATGGAGAGTCAAGGCAGACAGCCAAAGAGGTGGGTGGATAGGAGGCTCACAATCCTGTCTGCTGCACCAGCCATGGTCTGCTTCTGCTCTTAATGTGGTTTGGGAGCAGTGAGGGTACAGAAGGTACAGAATTGAGTAACAAGGCATATTCTAGAAAATGGATGATAAGGGGCCACCTAGAGGCCAAGAGAGCCTCCATTGGCATCGCAAGTCACATGCCCACTCCTCCAATGAGGGCTAAGCTTGAATAGTTGGCTATGGAGATGATCCCTTCAAAGAGGTGGGCACCAATTACTCTGCACAGTTCCCCTCTGCTGTCACTAAGGTCAAGTCCCCAAGCTGTCATGCCACAACCTGCAAGGAATTGGCAAAAATCTTTAAAAAGGCTCAGCCAAGAGCCTCCAGAGGGAAGCATGAGGCTTCCTGCTTGCTTCACATGTCCTGGATTTTTTGGAGCGTGGGGTGGAGGGACCTGCCTAAGATGTCCAGAGGGAAAGAATCTCATGGAAGCCAAGCTCCCCAAGCCAGTTTCTCCTCCCAGACAATGAGCTATGCCAACAGCTCTCCTATCATTCAAGAAGGCGGGTTGGCTACATGCCCAGGAAAGAAACCAGCATTTAAATGTAGCCTTCCTCCTTTCTAGAACCCAGACTCTATTTTGGAAGGTAAAAAATAGAAGGTGAGGTCTATCGGGTTGAGGTTTCACTGCTTCGTATCTGACCCCCAGAGCTCATCTCCCATTTATAGTTCTAGGGGTGGATTGAGTCTCAAGAAAGAGAAATACTAGCAGTGGTCCAGCTGCCTCAACACTCAGCACCCTTGGTGCCTTGGGAAGTTCCACCTTGTATCACCTTCCCTGTCAAGCAGGTGGTACCATGATCTAGACACAGAGAAGTGTCTGAAGCGAGGAAGAGGTGGAAGTCTTGCCCCAAAGAACCAACCCAAGGAAAATAAAGATGAGATTGGCAAAAATCCTAGGCTTCTTTCAAGAGACTATAGCATCTCTCCAAATCCCCAAGTCAGGAGAATATTGCAGTGGTCCAGCTGCCTGGGAGCTCAGCACCTTAGTGCCTCAGGCAGTTCTGCCTTGCATCAGCTTCCTTGTCAAACAGACAGCATCATGACCATCAGACAAACCCCTTCCCTTTCCTGGTGGCCTCCATTTCTCCTGAGATTGCTTCCTCTTATCTCTGGCCTGACTGGTGGATCCCAGTAGCCAGAGATGTGCCTCCGACATCCTTTCAGAGCAGTCTGAGCATCCTTTACTCTACCTGGGGTAGAGGCAGCCCTTCCCATGCTGCCACTGTGTCTGAGACAGGGTGTCATGGACCACTGAGCTGTTGAGTTCACACCCAGTTCACCAGAGGGTGAACAATGAGCTGACTTTAAGAACAACAAATTCGCATGCACTGAACTGAATCCTCCAGCAGGAAGTGAAATGAGAGGTCCTGGTTGTTGCCTTCAGGAGTCTGGTGCAGCAAGAAGAGACAGTGCAAAGGGAGCTGAGTTACCAAGCTCTACAAAGCCTGCAACAAAACAAAACAAAAAAGCTGCAAGGTGCAGCCCACCTGTGTTACAGCCTTGGGCCTGGGCACCTGCATACTTAGGCTCCCCGTTTTGTAAGTAATAAAGGCAACCAGAATTCTCAACAACGGAGTGTGAGCCATCAGCGGGGAACTGGGAAGATGCTCAGGATGGGATGGGGGGGGGGCACTATTGAGGACTATGCCTGAGGAGCCTAAGAAGAAAGTCCCCAAGAGAAGTGGCAATAATAAGCTTGGTGGGAGAACCGGCAGCTAGAGAAATGATTGTGAGTACTGCACGGCTCACAGACCTCACAGGGTCCTCTGGGTCAAGGCCTCAAAAGTGTGGAACAAAGAATAGCCTGAGCTGACAGAGGGGGCTTCTTTGGGATACCAAGCTCATGCAGCATCCTGGCTTGCATCCTTGTCCTGAAGACACTGTCACAGAGAGCTGGAGGATACTGTGTACATATCAGGACATCCCAGAGGCCTTAGGGGTGAGCAGTTCCAATGTCACAGAGCCACTGGCAGCCACAAAGGGAAGAATATGCTGGGCACACGATCTTGCCAGTTTTTTTAAAGGGTGGGGGTACAGTGTGTAGACAGTGCAGCAGATGAGCAAAACTATATGTTTATAAAGTGTGGTGACTTACATCTGTAATCACAGCATTTAGGAGGTTGAGGCAGGAGGGTTGCCGTGAGTCTGTGGCCAGCCTGTGCTACATAGCAATGTGAGGCCCCATCTTAAACAAAACATAAAAACACATGCAAATGTGCACACATGCACACATGAACACAGACACATACATACACACACACACACACACAGAGAGAGAGAGAGAGAGAGAGAGAGAGAGAGAGAGAGAGAGAGAGACAAGATAAAGAGAGGGGGAGAACCATGCAAACATTAGCCATGGAGAACCCACCATTGAACAGTTATACACACTGTCCATTAATTTTGAGCTGCACAGGTAAGCATTTGCCTTCTCACCCCAGGGCAGGTAGCATAGCTCTTCTCTTGGGGAAGGCAGTAAGTTCGCATTGCTGGAGAGCTGCCCGATGCTGTAGATGGGCCCACTTAATGCCAGCCCCAATAATTAATCTTGTCACCTCGAGGGTGTCACTTAGCTTGCCCAAGCTACAGTTTTCTGATAGAAATGGTGACAACCCACTAGATTCTCATGAGGATTAAAGATGATAAAGTACCCTGAGCCCATGAAGGGGTTGGGAGAGGTACCAAGCTCTGCCTGGAAGGTCGAAGGACAAAGACAATCCTATCTCTGTTAGCACAGACATTAGCACCGGCAAGAGGCTCCAGGGCATAAAGAGCAGTTTATTTTCCTAGTTTCTGCTGCTCACATGCTTAATAAACCCTTTTTTAATGGATCTAGATTTTCCTCTCCCAGAACTCCTAAGCCCCGCATTGTGCTGCTTGGGATTTGCCCGTTATCCGGCATGGTGTTAGAGTGTGCTCCTTACTGCAGACTGTGGGCTATGCAGGCTCTGCCCTGTTCACCTCTCTGTCCCCAGGGCCTGCCACAATCTCTGACCACAGACAGTCTCAATAACTATTTGTCGAGAAAATGGACTTTGACACTCTGCCCTAACCAATTCCAAATTGCTAGAGTCCAAATTAATGAGGTTTCAGTGTAATTAAAACTGACAATTTTTTTATCGCTCACATTCAGATGTCTCACTTCAAAGGATGCCATCAAGAAAGTAAGACAACAGCCAACTCAAAAAAGAAAATATACTTGCCAACTATGCATAAAACAAGGAACTGTATCTAGAGTACATAAAGAGTCCTTTTAACTTAATGAAAAAAAAACAATGCAATTAAAAATGGGCAGAAGATCTGAATAGACTGATCTTCAAAGATTACAAATGACCACCAAGAGGCACACAGAAGGGTCCTCCTCATCGTTAACACCTAGGGGATGCTAACCAGAACTGCAGAAGGCTACTGTGAATTAGAATGCTCACACATGAAGCAAAATGGGGCAGCCACTTTGGCAAACAACATGGAGTTCTCCAAATAATCATACACAGAGTTAGCACATGGTGGAGCAATTCAACTGCTAGGTGCATGCCCAAGAGAATCAGAAGGGGTGTCTGCCAAAAGGAAAGAAAAAACAGTGGGTGTGAGCATTTATAGGAGTGTCACTCATTATAGCTCAAAATGGAGGAGAAAACCAAATATCTATGAGCTGATAAACAGACAAAATGTGGATGCCCACACACTAGAACATACTTCTACCATAGAAAGGGATGGAGTGCTCAGCATGGATGAGCTCTGAAAATATCATGAAGATAAGAAGAAACCAGATTATCTACATTAGGTTAATCTCAGTCCATGGGATAACTAACCATCACAATTAGTCAAGGTGGGAAGTCTTTCCCTCATCATAGGTGGTATTACTCTCTGAATCGGGTCTTGGGGCTGATATAAAGGAGACAGTGAGATAAGTTCCAGCATTCTTTACTCTCTTCTTCCTGACTATGGATGTAATATGCTTCAAACTCCTTGACTTCCCTATGATAATAGACTGTATCAATGGCGAGCCAAAAATAAAGCGTTTATCTTCTATCCATGTGAAGAGGATACTTATCTGTAAAGCTTTCAAAAGAAATTACAAAGATTTGGAAATATATATATATATATATATATATCCTTTCTTCCTTAATTAAGTTGTTTTTGTCAAGGTGTTTTATCATGGTAGCAGTAAAAGTAACTAAGAAATGCCTCAAACTGGCACATTTACAGTCACAAAGCATGCACACATGGGTGCTCCGGAGCCTGTGAGAGGTCCAGGAATTAAGGAGAGAGAGTGAAAAGGGGGTGAGGCTTTTTCAGGATGACATTCATGCTCTGAAGTTGAACAGGGAGATGTTTACACAGTTGTGTAGATATGCAAAAACTGCTCGATTGTATCATTATTTGTATGATACATTAATTCATTTGAATGAATCTTGTTAAGAATGGAATGAGGTGATGCTGAGGTGGCCAGTGGGTAAAGGCATCTGCAAGACAAGCATGAGAACCTGAGTTCCATCCCTGGAATACATCTGATGGTAGAAAAAGAGAACTGACTCCTCACAGTGTCCTCTGGCATCCCCATGTGCACATATGCACATATGCACATATGCACATATATACATACACACATATATACATGTACACATATACACATACACATATACATCTGTGCACATATACACATATACACATACACACATATACACATACATACATATACACATATACATCTGTGCACATATACACATACACACATATACACATATACACCTGTGTACCTGTACACATGTGTACATATACACATACATACATATACACATGTGCACATATATACATACACACATATACACTTATACATTTGTGCACCTATACACACATATACATATGTGCACATATACATATATACATGTGCACAGGTATACATATATACATATGCACATGTGCACAGATACACATATGCACATGCACACATATATACATATATACATGTGCACAGATACATATATGCACATGCACACATATACACATATACACATGTGTACATATATACATACACACATATGCACTTATACATTTGTGCACCTATACACATATACATGTGTGCACATATACATATATACATGTGCACAGATATACATATATACATATGCACATGTGTACAGATACACATATGCACATGCACACATATACACATGTGCACAGATACACATATATACATATACACATGTGTACATATATACGTACACATATATACACTTATACATTTGTGCACCTATACACACATATACATATGTGCACATATACATATATACATGTGCACAGATATACATATGCACATGCACACATATATACATATACACATATGCACATATTCATATACACATATATACATATGCACATGTATACATACATTTGCACATATATACCTGGGGAGCACATATACATACACACACACTAAATACATTTTAAAAAGAGATGTAAAGAAAAACCAATTTCTCATTTCTTCATTTTTCTCAGGCCTCTAATGTTAGCAAACAAAATCTTGAGTCACAGCTGTATTACCCACAATACCTCCAACAGGGCTGGATGTCAGGTAACCAGATTTGATTTCTTAAACTGAAAATCATAAATCATTTTGACCCAAACAAAATTGGGGTGTTTAGACCCTCATTCAAATTTAGTATAATCAGAGAAACTATCTCCAGCTATCCAGATGGGTATATGGGATTCTATTTCACTTTTTTGTTTAGTGTGGAAGGAGGATTGGGTCAGCTGATCTACACCTTGCTATACAACATGAAACAACCTAGAGTTTTCTATCCTCCTGCCAGGGCCTACAAGTGTGTGCCGCCACACCTGGCCATCTACCTCACTTTTGTCTAACTATGACCCACTGGGATTGTATAGAGAAGGGAACTGAAGTCCAGTGAGATCTGGTCACGTGTCTGGGGTGATGCAGATACCCGACAACAGCGATGAAATTAGAGTTAAGTGTCTTCTGATCTCTTCTCGCTTTTGTTTCTTGAGCAAAACTTGTCTAATCTACTCCCTTGACCTCCCCCCCAGCCTTCCTCCTCCTTCCTTCTCCCACTCCCCACGGTTCCCTGATAACAGAACTGCAGTCCAGGGTTTGGTCTGCCTCTGCCATCTTGCCTCAGCTTAGTCTTGCAGATCTCCCGAGTCAATCACTGCCCCCAGGATATTCTTCAGACTCATTTTAGGCTGCATTCAGAACATGGCTCAGATGGAGCCCTTAGGTTCTTTGGAAACTCTGGGCAAAATTCCATCACATTCTCATCTTCTCCAAACCTCTCTATCTTGTGCATAGCTGTCACCCTGCCAAAGACACAATGGGACGGACAAGCAAGTGCCGCCTCACATGGGAGCCCCACCTAGCTGAGCCACTTCCCTGGAGGCTGCAAGATGGGGAAAGTGCAGAGGAGGGGGCAGGTAAAACCTAGGAGACCTGCTAGTCACAACTTCTTGCTTCCAACCCTGAACTGCCTTCACTGTGGAGGGAAGGGAAGGAGGCTGCCTGACCTCACTATAGATGGGGCTGGACCCACCCCGACCTCATCCAAGAGGGTGATTGTAGAGGGTGTGCAGGGGACGTTCCTAGATCTCTCTGAGGTGGGGGTAGAGAGGAACACCCCGATCACGCTATAGAGGAGGGTGAGCAGGCTTAAAAGGCTACGTGGGTCACTGATGGTCACTGTCCTTTGCACTCTGGACACTTTGCACTGTGCAACAGTGATAACGAAGAGCCATAAAGAGAGCTCTAGATTTGGAATAGGAGACCTGGCTTTTGCTCTGACCTCTCTGGACTATGTGCCTCTCTGCTCCTGACTGTTACCGGAAGACAGGAGATAAAACCAATTATTGGGAGCAAGAGACCCTTAAAAGAAAGAAAAATCTTAAGCTGGATGTCCTTTAAGGGTCACCGGGCCAACACTGCTAAACCATCTGTAAGTAGAAACCAACCTGGCGGGCTCAGGAAAGATCTTCCTGCTTCCCATGAAAATGCAGCGAGACTTTGCGTCTGAAGAACTAGATTATAAATTCATCTTTCCTACTTACTGGCTAAGTGACCCTAAGGCAGACCCTTACTGACCCACGAGTCCTGGATGTTAACTTAGGGAATCAGTTGATTCTTACCAGGGGGTAAGACTGCATAGGGTGGGGGTAGGGGGAGGATATGCCGTGACTTCAAGGTGAGGGTCAGAGCTCTGGAGTGAATAAGTAACTGTCAGCCTGCAGGAGACACTGGGCATCTTACTAGTTCTGGCTGCCCGCATCTGTGAGCAGGTTCCTCGGAGGGTGGATCCCTTACACCCCCTAATGTCAAGTAGAGATGTTTGGGCTCCCACCCCTGACATCCTACAGTAGTCTCTCTGTATGGACCCAAGGTCTCTCCCTGGATAGATTACTCAGAATGATTAGCACACTCACTCGACATTAAGAGGCGCTTTTAGCACATTGCCAGCTCTAGAGCCCAGCTTCGCTGAGGAAGGAGGAGGGAGAAAGCCCGAGGAGCTGAAAGGCTTCGCTGTTATCAATATGGTGCCGAGGGGCAAAAGAAACTGCATCCTAGCAGCACTACGGGGTTTCCTAGGCTATGTTCAGGACTCACCCTGACAGTGAACCTGACCTGTGTTTCCTCTGAACCCCACACTCTGAAGTCTGCCCTTCCTCCACCCTGCCCCACCTACCCAGAGAGAGCATTGCAGGGAGAGGCTCTTGGGAACTCTAAGGAAACTCCCACCCTAACAGTAACTTCTTAGGGAGCACAAGTTTATGAGGATCTGCTTAGCAACTCCACCAGCCCATCCATTTTATTTATTTTATTTCATAAAGCTACAGATAGGACTTCCCATGCAAATGACTCCCAGATGAGATGCAAATTGGGACTTGAAGCTGCCAAGAACCTATGTGGCTTTTCTTCTCTGAGTCCTTTTAAGAACTGTAACGGCACTGTGGCACCTCCTCCTGCCTCTCTGCCCTCTGCTCAAAGATCCTGCGCCATGTGCTTCCCACTGGCAGCCACCACCAGCAGGGCTCTGCTGGATCCTGCCAGCCATGGAATCTGAGCTCCCTGTGGAGAGAGGCTTAATTGCACTGGAAAGGAGCAGGCCCGGGTAGTCAGCTTGCCTGGGGGTGGGGGTGCCAATGTGAAAAGTTTCCTCTCCAGGGAGACGCTCACGCTGGAGTCTTCTCACCCTGTGCCCTCTACACACAGACCAAGTTTGGTACAGGGTCGCTGCAAGGAACTCTCCAATGAACAGGCTTTATACATGGGTACTTTGAGGGAGCCTAGAGACCTGGGCTCAAATCCTTCACAACCCCTGGGCAGCTGTGTCATTTGAAGGAATGACTGAAATCTTCTAGGGCTTCCATGATAATACAATGATGACATCATCCGTGAGGAGGACAACAATGCCTACTTCTTGATTCAGAAGATGACAAGAAATCATTTCTCTAAAGTGCAGTGCCCATTACAGAAGACCTAATCCATAGGCTACTGTGATCTCAACAGAATGAAAGAGAGAGCACCCCACTTCAAAGACCACACATTCTACATATGGGGTTGTAAAGAAAATGAGAGGCTAGGGCAGGATGTGCCAAGACCCTGTCTTAACCATTTTCCCTCAGGCCAGCACACATTCTTTAAGAATACTGTATATGAATTGTGTGTGAGAACAGACCCTCAATGGAGATACTCACATGGCCTATGTCCCCCATTTCCTTCTTTTCATAGCTTTTTAATTTAAAAAAATTGTTTTATGTACATGGGTATTTTGCCTGCACGTATGTCTGTGTGCCCTATGTATACTTGACACTCTCAGAAGCCAGAAGAGGGTATTGAATCCTCTGGGACTGAAGTTACAGATGTTTGTGAGCTGCCATGTGGGTACTGGGAAATATAACCTAGGTTCTCTGGGGGAGTAATCAGTGCTCGTAACTGCTGAGCTATCTCTCCAGACCCTTTTCTTCTTTTATAGTGTGTGTGTGTGCATGTGTGCATACACGTGCATGTGTGCGTGTGTGTGTGTGCCTATCAAAACCAGAAGACAACCTCAAATCTCATCGTCTGCAATGCCACCGATCTCCTTTGAGACAGAGACTGTAATTGGCCTGGAGCTTATCAATTAGGCTAGCCTAGCTGGCCAGTGAACCCCTGAGATCCTTCCATATCCGTTTGCCACCATACCCGGTGTCTTTACTTGCGTTCCGGGGATCAAAGGCAGATCCTTGTGCTTTTGAGGCAAGCACTTAATCAACAGAGAGACTTCCCACCCTCCCCTCTCATCTCACCAAATGGTTAGTCTGCAAACAAGAGCCTTGGGTCCTGGTCTCCATTCTGCCACAAAGCAGACTGTTAAGACCTAAAAACCAGTGGTATTCTCTGTACAGTGATACCAGTTTGTCTGAGGCTCTTTCCAGTGCTAGTCTTGCAGCGTCCCTCTGTCAAGCTTGGCTAAGAAACCCCATTAGCACATGGCTCTGGGACATACATACAAACATCTAAATGGGGACCCATCGCCAGATTGAATTTTCTTTCTAATAGTACAGATAACAACAGTAATAATGGAATACAAGTACATTTTAAGATGACCCTAAGACTTCCTTCCATCCCATCGTAGTCTATGAGTCCCCTCTGCAGGGGGTCTCTTCTTTACTGTTTTCCTGAGTGTGAGCATCCTGCTATGAAAATTATGCTGGCTTATTGACAGCTCACTGCCACCTCTCTTATTCTCTCTTCTTTCTCCTTGAGACTCATAGCTCTCAGTAACTCCTTGGGAGCTCCTCTGTGGTCCTTTGGGCCCTCCCTTTTGCCAGGAGATCTCTGCAGACTGCTCTGACCCCACCAGACAGATGATTTCCACAGCAATGAGCCTCATTGCAGGCCCGGATTCAGCCCTGTCCCTTGCCTGTGGCTCCTGAACACTGGGACTGGGTAAACAGAGTTCTCTGGTCCAGTCTCATACCCCAGAGAGATCCGGAGATT
>JADRCD010210864.1:0-11135 GCA_019843815.1 Montemys delectorum
CTGCTGCTGCTGCTGCTGCTTCAGAGGTCCCAGAAAATACAGTCCAGAGTGAAGCTGGTCAGATAGATGACCTGGAGAGAGATATTGAAAAAAGCGTGAATGAGATTTTGGGACTGGCAGCGTCTAGCCCAAAGGAAGCCAAAGTGGCCGCCCTGACTGTCCCCCCAGCAGAAGATGTCCAGCCTTCTGCACAGCAGCTGGAGCTTCTAGAACTCGAAATGAGGGCGAGAGCAATTAAGGCTCTCATGAAAGCTGGTGATATAAAAAAGCCAGTCTAGCTTTCTGACTTGAATATTATGTGTGTTTGAATGAAGCCATGTCATATAATTTTGTATCTGATGTTTATTTGGGTCTCATGTGATATTTCTCATTTAAAACTTATTAGGTAAACTCATCTTAGGCTGAAAGTATATATATTTTTTACTTTTATATTATAGATTATAGATGAATATTTAAATTCATGACAAATATGGTTGGATACCCTGGATATTTCTTTTAGTTAATGTCTGTAAATTGATATCTTAAAAGCCAACAGGAAGGAGACAGAATATTTTTTTTTCTTTGTTTTTAAAAGTTTGGGCAACAAACTCAAAAGCTTTAAGAAAGATTGACCAAGCATGTTTCTCTTAAGGCTACCTGTATTTTTCAATAGAATATTAAATTATTGCTCCTAGATTTGTTAACAGTTTAAGAACTTTAGTTTTATGTATATATACTTTTAAGATATGTACTGTTGGAGGATGCCTTTTGTGGATGTGAGTTTTTTCCTAGCTAAAACTAATGAACTGTTTTGTTGTAAGGCTCAGAGATCAAACTTGCTTTAAAAGCTTTTTTAATAAAGAAAAAAAATCAACTTAAGGCTATTTTTTTAACAATATAAAGTTAATTTGTTCATGTTAAATTCCAGCAACAATCCATTTTGACATATGTTTGGTCTTTTGTTCACATTTTTTTTCTTCAATAAAACAAATTTTCATTTACATTCCAAGGTATCAGGAAAGGGATAATATGATACAGGGTTTTGTTTGATGTCCTTGTTAGAAGATCTGATGTGTAGTTCCATAAATCAGATAATAAAAGGCTGTCATTCTGGATATGAAGACTTGATACTTTTCCAAAAGCAAAATTAACTTTAAGAACCTTTGATAAGTTGATGTTGTAATTAAGCTAATTTTGTATACTTTTTAATAAACAAATTAGCATCTTGCCACAATTACAGATATCTTCTGCTTCATTACCAGTTATACTTGTTTGATAACAAAATACATTTTGGTAGGGTCTCATAAAGTAAATGACCTTTTTTCTAAAATAGAAATTTGGAGCTGTTTTTATATTTGGTAACAAGTGCTTTGGTATAATATATTTATACACCATGCTCAAGAGACGTAAGATAGGAAGCCCCTCTCCCACAGTTTGCAGGGACTGTTTCATTAGTTGACTTAATTATGTGTTGATCTTGAGAGGCCTTAGGGACACAGGAGACGTATCTGTGAACTATGGGTATTACAGATATATTTATTGCTCCTGAACATGTCTTTGAATAATCCTTTCATTTTTTTTGCCCTCTCTGAATTTAATGAAGCATGGAAGCTTTTGTCACATGAACTCTTAGGCCAGGAAACATGGATACGATTTTAGTAGTAGTGAGTGTTCATTCTTAGTGTTTCAGTATGAGCAAGCATTGGTTATAGTGAAATAATTTTTCTACTCTAACATAAATGTTAAAATAATGAAGCAGTACATAATAACTGTTACTGCTTACTAATTATAAACACAGCAGATTCCATTTGTGTGACTAAATATACGAGAGTAAAAAAGGCTCTAGTTTCAGTTAGTGCTATAAAGCCTTGGGTGTCCTGTTTGGTATATTTGCTGTCGAGGAAATTTGAAGTAGAGTATGAACTGGACTTATTAAGCACTATTACATGTCTGCCTTAAAAAAGAAACTTTTTTTTCCCATGTTGAAATCTTAAGAGCTTCCTGAAAATGATTGAAAATAGGAACTTTTGTGTTAGAAATATGTTGTAAAGGGAAAATGACATGTAATTCTACTGCTCACACATAACCTCCAACTCAGGGACAGCCACTGATTGTCTCTAGGATTCTAAACACGAAGAAGACTGATAATGAAGATAAGGGTACAGATAGTTCTAACATGATTAGGACAATGAGTCAAATGTGGGTTTTTTTGTTTGTTTTTTGTTTTTTGGTGGGGGGATGTTTCTATCATGGGGACATTACCTGGCTTGTAGTCCAGGCTGGCCTTCATCATACTCGCCCTTTGCCTCCAGTTATACAGTTAAACCTCCAGAGATTAATGGTGTGTGCCACCAAGTCTGGCTTTGACCCAGAGCTTGAATGCTGTGTGGCAGCTAATGATGGGTTCTCAGCATGAATGAGCCGTTGTCCTAAGTACAGTGCCTGTAGAATACTACCAACTCCATAGTTTCTAAGCTGGATCGGATAGATCTTTTTTCAGAAGTTGTTTTGGGTTGAACACTAGGTCCTAGGTTATCATCTCTTATCTGAATAAGGGAATTCTCCCTAGTTTGAACAGTATTACAGATACAAATACAGTAAAATATGCACTTTTTATTTCCATTTTTAAGCTGGAGAACAAATGAGTGATTCTATAATTTGGGAAGACTAAAGATGTTAAAATTTCTCAGTTCAATTTTTTTTTATAAAAAGTAGGAAAAGAAACCAGCTATTTCCTTGATTGTGTCTGTCTTACAAACTGAAAGGTCAATGCTTTAACTAAAATATTATTTTTTACTTATTTTCCCATTTTACATGTCAGTTTACTGCAAGATAATATAAGTTACAAGGGTAAACTATAGCTTGATCATTTTAGTCAGCAAGTTGCTGCAAATTGCTCATTCAAAACCAAACAACTTCAGATGCAAGACATGAGTTAGAAATACCTGACTGGACAGTGGGTTTAAGCTACTCAATGAATCTTGATCATTGTAATTTCAGTAGCCATCGGTACAGGAGATATTGTCACACAGACCATTTCTTATTTACTGAGCTCTTTCTGCTGTCTCAGTTGAGATCGAGACTTGGCACTTGGCAGTTGTCTCCTTCCCCTGCTGTACAGTGATGCTGTGCATCATGTTCTTCACCTGGTCTGTCATATATTCCTGGTCCCTTTGCCACATCATGTCCTGTCCAGAGATACGGTAGTCCGGGTGATTTTTTTCTCTCCATATACTGATACCCTATGGAGCTGTTGCCAGTGAGTGACCTCCAAGGCTATGCTGGTATCAGAGGTAGTCCTGCTTCTCAATTAATGCCTCCTGAGCTTTCTCTATGTCGTTAAGTTCTAAACTCCTTTCATGGTCACTTGCCTCACTTCTAATTGAGCAATTTTTTTGCTCACTAAGTTTATCAATAAATTCTCCCATAGAGTTACTATAATTTTTAATCCCATAGTCAACCTTACTACTGATATGGCAGAGAAGGTCTCTGAGTTAATTACATTTATTTCTTTGGATAGAAAATACAAGATATGCCCATGTCCAAGTATGTAGGGTCTTGTTATACCACTTTTAGGATAAAGGAATGGAAAGAACTCCTTAGGGACCAGCTGCTTCTTCATATTCAAGAAGGGGTGGCAGAGAAGCAATACACCTGGTCCCAAGATGGCTGTGATCTTCAGACACTGTGGTGGCAGACAGTAACTACCCAGAACATCATGGTTAGTCAAGTTGGCAGCCATCTTCCTATTTTTACATGTCATCTTATATTCAAGTAGACTTTAAAAAATGATTATCTGTTTTCAATTGTATGTATGTGTTTGTGTGTGTGTGTGAATGCAGGTTCCTGTGGAGCCTCTGGAGCTAGAGTTACAGGCAGTTGTGAGTAGCCTTCTTTGAGTACTGGGAACTCACCTGGGATCCTTTTAAAGGGCACTGGATACTTTCCTTGCTCCGCCACCTTTCCAATTTAATTAAATAATTTTAATTAAAAATCAATTTTATTTATTTTTGCATGTGAGGCTTCACATTTAATTGTGTTTGTGAGTGTGTGTGTGTGTGTGTGTGTGTGTGTGTGTGTGTATCAGGGGACAACTTTTAGGAGTTTATTTTCTTCTTGCATCCTGTGGGTCCTGGGAATTCAGTTAAGTCTTTGGGGTAGAAGCATTTGGTTTTGCCCAGTCAGTCATCTTGTTAGCCAGAGACACGATTTTTCTATGTAGTCTATGCTAGGCTCCTTTGAACCATTCGCTCAGGCAATGACTCGTGGTAGGCCCACTGTTGCTTCATCTTCCTAAGCAACAGCATTAGAGTCATGTGCCACCAGACCAGCCTGAATTCTCCTTTTAAGTGAAGTGCTAGTTATTACTAATAAGCACTGAATGTATGTAATATTTAGTAATTAAGGCGCATTATTAGAGATGTAGGACCCCGGATGAAGCATCTGTCACACAAACATAAAGACTTGAGTTTGGTTCACTCAGACCCATTTAAATACTGTGTGTGTGTGTGACATCTGCCATCCAGCACTGGGAAGTTGGAGACAGTTGATCATCAGAGCAAGCTGGCTACTTAGACAGTGTCCAGGTGAGCTCTGGGTTCATATTGAGAGGCCTGCCTCAGTAAGTTAGGGAATAACGGAAGAATTCCAGTGTTAACCTCCAGCCTCACATGTGAACTCAAATACACATACTCATCTCACACATGCTTTAAAAAAATAGATGCTCTGTGATGTAATGAATATGAGGGTTAAGGAACAAAGCGTTCAGATTCTGCACTGAGCAGCTGTGTAATCTTGTCCAAATAGCCACAAATGAGGGAAATAGTTAGCCATGTGTATAATTTCTTACAACTACAATAGTCTGTAATTCTAATAAAGTGGAACCTACAATTTATGAAACAGAGCTCTTAAGTTCAATTGTTTCATAGCTCCTCAAAGCAGTTAGTTGTTATCCTTTGTTTCTTGCTACTCCTTGGTATGAACTGCAATCTAGTGAATTTTTTTTCTTTACCCAATTAATGTCTTCACTGTCAGAATCTCTTGGTATGCACACTGATCATAATTATTCATGTTTGACCATAAACTTAGATGATTTTAACATTCTATTATAAGTAATTTCAAGTTGAGGTTTTTATTTAATTGAAATTTTTTTCTCATGCAATATATTCTGGTCACAGTTTCCCCGCCCACAGCTTCTCTCAGATCCTTCCTATCCAGCACACTTAGTAATTAAGATGCAGTAGTAAGGATGTGGGACCACGGATGAAGCATCTGTCACACAAATGTAAAGACTTGAGTTTGGCTCACTCAAACCCATGTAAATACTGTGCGTGTGCGACATCGCCATCCAGCACTGGGAAGTTGGACATAGTTGATCACCAGAGCAAGTTCTCACTAGAAAACAAACAGGCAAACAACAACAACAAAAACAAAACAGAATATAGAAAAAAACCCACAAGATATATGGACACACACACAGAACTCATAAAAACATAAAATTGGAAACAACATGTACACGGTGCTGGTTTTTACTCCCAGTGCTTTTAGTGAAAGAACGGTTTCAGGTTTTGACCTGTTTTATCCCCAGCTTTTGCTACTCAGAGATAACCACTTTCAAGGCTTTCACTGTCTTGCAGTATTTTTCTCTGTATCACCAGATACCATGATTCGTATACTGTTATCTGGTATTTCTGCTCTAGATGTTACCTGTTCCTCTACTGTGGACGATGGAGATTAAATTTTAGTTCCTATACCTTTTCCCTAAACACTCACCTCCCTTCATCCTCATACAGAAGATCCCACTTCTTCTGCTAGAGTTAGCATTTGGTATTTATATTAGTTTATCTACATAACTATATAGCAGGATGATGTGACATGCATATAATATGTTCTTCTTTGGTCCAGATTTGTAATTATTTTGGAGCTAATATGATTGCCTTTTTGCCTCTCTTTCTGAGGATTCTGTCTAGCAGACACTAATTTAGACCAAAATATAAATCTGAATTGGATTTAGAGACACATTGGATTGTCTTTCTTCTTTTCCTTTTTTTTTTTTTTTTTTTTTTTTTTTTTGGAATTTTGACTGACTCACTGTTGGAAGATGATCTCGATTGGTTGGTTATACCTCCATTTTGCAAGCAATCTGTCTTCTTTAGCTTTTGTTTCCCATTTTAATGACACACCTATTCTGGTAGCTTCCTTTTGAAGGTAGCATTAGCAGTATAATGTTTGCTTCATTGATGTAACTCAGTATGTTCCAGTTCTAAACAAGCCTTACCAAAACGTTATGAGGAATGGAATATAAAATTGAAGTCGTCAGAAGTACCATACCAGTGCCTATCAGCTGAAGCTCTTAAGTGTCCATTTGTCACCCGAGTTTTGATCCCTAATGTGTATTGTCTCTGTTCCTTCGGAAGCTTTCAGAGTCTGATCTTTTGTCCCCTGTTCTGCAATTGCCTGACGAAGTGTCAGGGTGTGGATTTTCATGCCATTCAGCTCTGGGAAGCTTTTTAAGTATTACTTCTTGGCTAAGTGTTTCTTCCCTGTTGTGGCCTTATGTTTTGCTATGTTATATGATTTAAAATTCATTTTCTAACTTTCAGTTTTCAACTTTTTTCTTCATCTTCCTCACATACTTTCTAATTTTCTTTTCCAGTATTCTTTGTAGCAAAGAAAAGGCACATTTTTAACTTCTTAGAGTTTTTTTTGCTGCTGATCTTGTGAATATTCCCTTTTTAACCTGACATGAAATATTTGTGTCTATAAGGTAGTGTGGTTCCAGAATGGAACTTGTGTCCTGGTTATCCGTGTTGGTCGAGCTTGGACCTCAGACTGACCTTCATCTAAGTAGAGCAGCCTCTGAGCCTCTCAGGAGCATACCAAGACAGTCATCTGAGGTACACATATGTAATCATTGTCAATGTCCTTTGTTTATTCTGTGCTTTCAATGTTTTAACTCTAATATGCTGTGGGAAATTTCTTTTCTGGTCCAGTCTTACTTAGTGCTCGGCACTAAATAAGGTCTCTGGTACCTAAAGGCATCTCTCTGAATTTTTTTCTTTGATTCTACTGAAAAAATTCTCTATATCTTCATTGTTGTCTTAGTCTCCTTTTCTATGAATCTACTTTGAAGGTTAGATCTTTTCACAGTGTCCCAAAGCTCTACTGTGTCCCATTCATAGTTTTAAAAGAATGTTTGTACTGGACTTTACTGAATGGTCTGGTTCCCCCACATTAGCTTCCAGCACTGTTTCCCACATAATCCATTCTGTTGATGAGGCTGTCCACCCAAGTTCCCATTTACCTGACATACTCATTTCCAGCATCATTTCAATTTGCTTTTCTTCAGCAGCTATACCTGCCTTTACTGAATTCTGTTTTTCCACCTTGGATTAGACTCCGCATTTCACTTAGCTTATTGGTTTTGTCTCTGAAGTATTTTTGTATACTCTTTAAGGTGTTTGAATATAGTTAAAATCATTCTTTTAAGATCTTTGTCTGGAAGATCTTCCACAATATTACTCGGGAGTAACTTTTGGGGGTGACAGTTGTGTACATGTTCCTGTGCCTGTTCGTTCATGTTTGTGCATACATACGTGTTTGTGGGTGCGTGTGCATGTGTACGTGCGTTCGTGTGTGTGTGTGTGTGTGTGTGTGTGTGTGTGTATGTATGGATTACTTTTTTTTCCACCCTGAGTCTTGTATATCTGAACTATTTTGTTAAGTGCATCTTTCTTTTGCTCTAATAACATTTCTTCTTGCAATATGGGCATACACAGTGTTCTTGAGAGGGATTAAGTTATAAGAGGGATGAGCTGCTGAGTCGTGTGGAACTGGTACTGCAGGCTGTAGGTTGGTTGTATCCCTAGTTTTGTTAGGAGAATCGACTACTGTCTGCACAGACACTATCTAAGAGTCAGCACACTGTTGGCTGTTTTCTTCTGCCTTTTGATGTGCTCTCCAAGTCAGTTGGCAGTTAGAGCAAGGAGATCATGGGGAGCTGGATGTATATAGTAAGGAGAGCTTTGGATCCAGAGGTGCATGGCCTGTCTGGGAGATCTGGAAAGCAAGATTCTGAGGGAGAAGGAAAAGGCAGCTTATAGAGTGGGGAGGAATGGGGCTAGGAGACGCCATAGTAGCAAGGCAGCAAGCAGGTCTTAAAGTGGAAAGTGCCTCAGATTTAAAACCTAGAACTTTATAGATTTAAAAGGACCAGTATTTTAATGTTCCTTTAGAAAATTATGAGAATAGAATTCATTGTCACTAAAAGCTATGTTATTTTTATACTTGTTTATTTTAGCATATTTTCTATTTATAGAATATGTTTTTTATCAAAGTTCTAAAAAGGTCAAGAAATCTTGTAATAGATTTACCCTAAGTAAACACTTTCAGTGTAAGTTTTTAAATAAGGTTCCATTTCTTATGTGATATTCAGGATCACCAGAATAATATAAATTTATACTGCTGCCTATAATGTTCATAGGTTTATTATAACACAGTTAAAAGGAAAACTGAAGACCATCCACACAAGCATCAGAGCATGGTGTACTTTTTAATCTCTATCTCTTAGTGGAAAAGACGACCTCAGGATGATTGTTTTATTGATAAACATTGATATAATCGCTTTCTGCAAGATTTTGCTATTAGTTAATGTAGAAGAAAATAATATATCAATAAGACTAAGATATCAAGTTATAATTTGAATATGGGGACTTTTTCTTATGATATAATCCTTTTTTATTTCTACAAAAAAATTTCAATGTATAGGAAAAGAAAAAACATTTATTGTATTTCCTTATTTGCAGCTAAATTTAAACATGAAAATACTGAATTTTCTTGTCAAATTTCATATTTTTAGTTCTTCTGCTATTAACTTTAAACTATGTAAACTGAGTACTTATGTATTCTGCAGAATGTAAAAAAAAAGGGGGTTTTGTTTTGTACTAGTTTATCAGATTACTGCTCTAGACACTGGAGGGAAAAAAGATTAAATATTGCATTGTTGCATGTGGAGGACACTAATCAGCCATTAATACCACTACACACTTTAAGATCCATTTTCCACCCTCAGTCTGGAGGTGGAAAATTGTCTGACTGGAAATTCTGTTTTGTCAGGATATGAATTTTAGTCTATGTGCTAAACAAAACAAGACAAAACAAAACAAAACAAAAACAAACAAGCTTTTACATAGCTTACAGGTTTCTCTGTTGAGTAAGTGAAATGCATCTCTCCCGGTTGCAGACTGTTACATGGACATTTGACAATATAAGGTCTTGGTTTGCATGACTCCACTGCTTTATGAACCAATGCTAATTGTTTTCTAAAGCTTGATAGTCCTTAATGAAGGATAAACATGTTGTTGATAGTTAGTTTTGAACCTTCAAAATTAACCTTTAATTAAGCATATTGTTGTGAAATTCAGGAACTTTCAAATTATAGTTTCTCTAACAGTAAATCTTTAAATCATCAGTGTTGAATACATTTTATTGCTAATTGGTTTGAAATTACTTGCCTTTTATTTCTGAGCAGTTGTTAGGAAATAAAATTTTGACTGGTTCGTCACTGTATAGAGCTTATCGAACTTTGTTAACAGGAATTTAGGGTGGCTAGTTAACTGCATTAGCCTGCTTTGAAGCAGCCCGTCTGAAGAGCGCTTTTGTGTGCTCTTCTTCCCCCTTTCCTCACCTTACTACTAACTCCTTTCTTCTGCATTTTCTTATCTTTCATTTTTCTTTTTCCTTAGGACAGGATTTCTCTCTGTAGCCTTGGCTATCCTGGAACTTACCGTGTAGATAAGGCTCGCCTTGAACTCAGAGACCCCCTGATGCTCCCCTGGTGCTAGGATCAAAGGCATGCATTGCCATCGCTGCCACCACCACCACCAGGCTCACTTTCCCCCCTTAATTTGTCATTGAAAAAAAAAAAAAAAAAACAAAAAAAACAAAAAACTTACTATCCACTTATAAGTGAGTGCATACCATGCATGTCCTTTTGGGTCTAGGTTACCTCACTCAGGAAATCTAGTTCCATCCATTTGCCTGCAAATTTCATGATGTTATTAATTGCTGAGTAGTATTCTCTTGTGTAAATGAACCACATTTTCTTTATCTGTTCTTCCATTGAGGGATCCAGTTTTTAGCTATTATGGATAAAACTACAATGAACATAGTGGAACGAGTGTCCTTGTGGAACGGTAGGGCATCTTTTAGGTATATGCCCAGGAGTGATATAGCTGGGTCTTGACATGGAACTAGTCTCAATTTTCTGAGAAACTGCTGGATTGATTTTTAGAGTGGTTGTACAAGTTTGCACTTCCACCAACAATGGAGTAGTGTTCTTGCTCCACATCCTAGCATGGGCTGTCTCTTTAAGATTTTGGTCTCTCGAGGTGGTGGTGGCAGCGCCTGCCTTTAATCCTAGTACTTGGGAGAGGCAGAGGCAGGCGGATTTCTGAGTTCAAGGCCACCTTGGTCTACAGAGTGAGTTCCAGGACAGCCAGGGCTATACAGAGAAACCCAAAAACCAAAAAAAAAAAAAAAAAAAAAAAAAAAAAAAAGATTTTGGTCTTAACAGTTTTGGTGGGTTTAAAGTGGAATCTCAGTGTTGTTTTGATTTGCATTTCCCTGATGACTAAGGACATTGACCATTTCTATATTTCTCAACTATTAAAGATTCCTGTGTTGAGAATTCTCTATTTAGCTCTGTACCCAATTTTTTACTTGGATTATTTGGTTTGTTGGTTGCCTAACTTCAGAGAGCTAGGGGAATCTTATGGAAGCATTGTAGGAAGAACTTTAGGACCTGGAGGGAATAGGAATTCCATTGGAAGACCAACAGAGTCAACTAACCTGGATCCTTGGGGGCTCCTAGAGACTGAACCACCAGCCAAAGAGCATACATGGGCTAGACCTCGCCTCCCCCCCACCAGCACATATGTAGCAGATATGCAGCTTGGTCTTCCTTCAGGTTTCCCCCAACACCTGGAGTGGGGGCTGAGCCTGACTTTGTTACCTGCCTGTGGATCCTGTTCCCCTAACAGGACTGCCTTGTCTGGCTTCAGCGGGAGAGGATGTGCCTAGTCCTGCAGTGACTTGATGTGCCTGGGTGGATTTGTATCCAGAGAATTCCTCCCCCTTCTCAAAGAAGAAGGTGGGGT
>JADRCD010210865.1:0-22074 GCA_019843815.1 Montemys delectorum
CCGCCGCTGCGTCGCGGGCCGCGCCTCCTCCCCCGCGCGTTCCGTGCGTGCGCCGCCCGCCCCGGGCCCCCATCGCCGCCGCCCGCCTCGGCGCCGCCGCCGCCGCCGCCGCCGCCGCCGCCACTTCCTGTGCGCGGCGATCCCACAGTTCCGCCGGCGCGGGACGCCGGCCGCGGGGACGCGGGGGGGACACGCGCGGACGGAACGCGCGGGGGAGGAGTCGCGGCCCGCGACGCAGCGGCGGGCGCCTCGGCCAACGGACGGCGGGCCGGCGGGCGGGGGAGGGGACGCGAGGGGCGCCCCGCGGGGAGCAGTCCTCCACCCTCTCGGGCCAGCGGGGTGTTCCTAGATCCAGCCCGATCTCCCTTGCAGCCGCCTGCGGTCCTCCCGGAGTCCCACCGGGGTGCTCCTGGGCCCAGCTTGAACGCCCCCTCTTTCAGCCCCCTGGAGTCCTTCTGGGGTACTGCGGTGTTCTTGGGCCCAGCCTGAATCCCCTTGTCCCTCTGAAGTTCTTTGGGGTGTTCCTGGGCCATACCTGGCCCTCGATGGTTCCCTGGAGTCCTCCTGGGGTGCCTCCCCCCAAAAGTGGGGTATTCCTAGGCCTAGCCTGCATTTGCCTCCCTTCAGCCTCCTGGAATCATTCTGAGCCTCAGCCTGGACCCCCATCCCAGCCCCGGAAGACCCCTTGAGACCCAGGATGTTTTGATGACTCAGGTTAGACTCCCCTTCTGAGTCCTCCTGGGGGCTCCTGGAAACTTATAAGACCCCATTCCCCTTATCCTAGTGGACTCCATTCTCAACGTGCCTCCTCCCTATCTTTCCCCCCCCCCTCCCCAAGTAAGGATCCCATCCTGGAATCCTGGAGGAATGTCCCCAGTGTCTGGTGAGGCACCAGGATAGCTTTTCACTCCCACGTGCTGTACCCTTTGATTTATTTATAGTTGGCTACTGGCTAGCAACATTGTATCCACATCCGACCCAGGAGGAAACCTCAATTAACTTAGTCCAGGGTCTTCCTAGGGTCAGCCTTGGGTACCCTCTTTCCTACGCAGCCTATTCCGGCCATAGTGAGTCATCAGATCTGAGAACCAACAGCTACCTGAGCCTCCCGCCTCCACCAGGCAGGGGCTGACTCTAAAACAGGCCAAGAAGGACTGTGCAGGCTCAGGTACTGCTGCCTCAGGATCGGGCCATCTGCACACCACTTGAAACCCCAGGTGGCCTCATGCCTGCTCAGGTCTTGGGATCCAAGCCCTACTTTCTGAGTTCACTTGAAAACGACGTAGGTCATCTACCACAGGGCAGCCTGCCTACCTTTAAAAGCGTCTGTTCTGGGGCAGGATGTCCAGTAACAGCCAGGAGAGCATGTGCCTTCCCACAGTGTCAGAATTTACTGAGTAATAAATCCCCAGGTCTCTTCAACTAAATAAGCTGCCGTGACCACTGGCAAACAGGTTCTTTCACTCCAACTCGATCTTAATTACTAACTTTAATAGCTCGTCACACCACCAGACACCTTTAACAGGTTACAGGGTGGCTACAGAAGAGTTGGAGAGGCTGCATGACTCAGCCAGGCTGCCTGGAAGGCAGAGGCTGAGCTGATAGAGGAGAGAAAGGGGGAAAGTTTAAGCCTGGGAAGGAAGGAGAACCCCTTATCCAGGGGGGTTGAAGTTTCTCAGCTGAAAGCTATACCTCTGCAGACTTTGCTATAAAGATTGCCTACACTGAGCCAAGGTTCCTTTTCTCCCATTAATAAATTTATTCACTTTACACCTTGACGGCAGTCCCCCTCCTCCCAGTCCTTCCTCATACAGTTCCTCTGGCCACTCCTCTCTCCCCTTCTCCTCTGAGAAGAAGGAAGACCCTCCTGGGTGCCAGCCTAACCTGGCACATCAAGTCACAGAAGGAATGGGCACATCTTCCCCCACTAAAACTGTACAAGACTCCTTTTTAAATATTTCAAATATGTTGAAATAACACTTAAGGCTCGAGTATGTTTAACCTTTGAGTTTAATCAAACTCCTTCCCAACAGTGACCCCATAATTTAGTGAATTTCACAACTGAGATTATGGATTCTGTCTACAATCAATACACAGGCAACTCCTGTCTGCTCTAGCTAGCTCAGAAAGGACTTCTGGGACCCTTTTGGCCCAAGCCTGTGATTCCATCTGGCCCTCCTCCAGCATTCAGGACAAAGAGGCATGTGAATCTCTTGAGTTTGAGGCCAGTTTGATCTACAGAGCAAGTTCCAGGACAGCCAGAGGTATACAAAGAACTGTTTCCTTGTCTTGAAAAGGAAAGAGAGAGAGAGAGAGAGAGAGAGAGAGAGAGAGAGAGAGAGAGGATTCCTAGAAACTCTTTAAATGTGCAAGCACTAAGATAGCTCAGGCCTTCAATCCCAACACTAAAAAAGGGTGAGGCAGGGGCATTCAAGTTTGAGAACAGTCCATACTACAGAGTGAGAACTTATCTCAAAAAAAAACAAAACAAAACAAAACAAAAAAAAAAAAAAAAAAAAAAAAAAAAAAAAAAAAAACACCAAACAAACACCTTCAAATATAAGTTGGGAAAACATGGCCAAAGTCATATCCGTGACTCTCTTCAATAACACAAGTCTCTCCAGGTTAGTGGTGTCCTTGGGAGGCAGAGGCAGGCAGATCTCATAAATTCGAGGCCATCTTGGTCTACAGAGTGAGTTCCAAGACAGCCAGGCCTACAGAGAAAATCCCTGTCTTGAAAAAAGAAAAAAAGAAAACAGACTTTCAGTCTTGGCAGTTGGATTCAAAATGGAGGAACTCTGGTCACCTCTCAACCAGGCACTTCAACATTTCTTCAGTAACCTGACTTTTACAATTTCCAAAGATATATAGACAGCCTACCCCTACCAAAAGAATGGGTCACAGAGAAATCTGCCAGGCCCAGAATGGGCAGGAATCCCACAAACCCAATTCCTTTCTCTTTCAAAACAGGGACTCTGTGTAGACCCCGAATTTCCTATGCCTGGACTTAAAAACTAGAAACAGCCTGGTGCCCAGGCACCCATAGCCTTAGGAAAGGCTGATTATCCTTCACAATAATGTTTTTTATGCTGGACAGTGGTGGCACACTTTAATCCCAGCACTTGGGAGGCAGAGGCAGGTGGATCTCTGAGTTCCAGGCCAGCCTGGTCTACAGCCAGGGCTATACAGAGAAACCCTGTCTTAAAAAAACAATAATAATGTTTTTTATGTGGTCTGGCCTTAGTCTAATCAGCTTCTTATAAACTAGAAGATAGAAGCTGGAAATGGCTCAGCAGGTAAAAACACTCACTGTACATCCCGAGGACAGGAGTTCAAATCCTGGAACCCACCTGAAGGTGGAAGAAGAGAAGCAACTCCACAAAGCCATCCACCTTCTGACTTCCATTGACTTTACCATGACATGAGCCCCTACATACAAAAATAAAAATTTGAAAAACAGCCAGGGGTGGTGGTGCACGCCTTTCATCCCAGCACTTGGGAGGCAGAGGCAGGGGGATTTCTGAGTTTGAGGCCAGCCTGGTCTACAGAGTGAGTTCCAGGACAGCCAAGGCTACACAGAGAAACCCTGTCTCAAAAAAACAAAAAACAAAAAACAAAAAACAAAAAAAAACCCCAAAAATTTGAAAAACAGTTAAATTGTAAGATGACCACAGACAAAATAGGAGGGACTCAGCTGTATGTCCTCCCACTCCTGTGGCTCAACAAACTATAAACAATTTTCTTTTTCTTTGTGTGTGTGGTATGTATGTGTGTGTGCATGTCTGCATGTGTATGGGTTTGCATGTGGATGCATACATGTGTGCAGTGAGATGGGAGTCCCAGGGTTGATGTCAGGAATCGTGCATCGCTCTTCCACCTCTTCAATGAGGCAGACTCTTTTAATCAAACACAGAGCTCACAGAGATGGGTAGTCTTACCAGCCAGGTTGCTCTGGGATCCAAGGTTGGAATCACACACAGGTCATGGTTACCCAGTATTTACATGGGATGAGAACATGGGTTCCCATGCTTTCTCAGCAACTATTTTACTCATTGAGCCTTCTCCCTAGCCCATTTCTCCTTTAAATTTTGTATTTATTTTGTGTTTACGTGTGTGCATGTCAGGGATTAATTTGGAGGAATTCATTCTCTCCTTCCCGCATGAGGCTCCACTCCTGGGGATCAAACTCAGGTCATCAGGCTTAGCCACAGCTGCTCTTTTTTAACCCACTGAGCTCAATTTCTTTTAAAATACAAGGAATGGAACTAGATCAATAGTTTAGCAGTTAAGAACACTTTAAACCTTTTACAGAGTTTGGGTGGTGGTGGTGGTGGCGCACGCCTTTAATCCCAGCACTTGGGAGGCAGAGGTGGCAGGCGGATTTCTGAGTTCGAGGCCAGCCTGGGCTACAGAGTGAGCTCCAGGACAGCCAGGGCTATACAGAGAAACCCTGTCTCGAAAAACAAAAACAAAACAAAAAAAAAGCAAAAACAAACAAACAAAAAACCTTTTACTGAGGATGAGAGTTCAGTTCTCAGCACCCACATCAGACAGCACATGACCACCTACCTCTCTACCTCTATGTAACTCCAGTGGGAGGGCACCTTCTGGCCTCTGCAGGCCCCTTGCATGAACACAGCCACATATACACATAAACATAAATCTTTTTGTAAAAAAAAAATTCAGGGAACTAATCTGTTAGGTAGATTTAATGAATCCAAGTACCCAGTCACATTTTATGAGCCAGCCAGAAGAGGAGCCTGGGACTGATTCATCCCCAGAGCAGCTGGGATAGTCCCTGGCCCTTAGGCGCAGGTTGTTCCATACACTCATGTTAATGAACTAGTAACGAAAAAGGTAGGGAGTGGAGGTTTGTCAGCTTTAATTGTTTAGTTTTTGTTTTTCGAAACAAAGTTTCTCTGCACAGCTCTGGCTGCCCTGGAATTCACTCTTTAGACCATGGGGGCCTCCAATTCAGAGATCCCCCTGCCTCTGCCTCCTAAGTGCTAGGATTTAAAGGCGTGAGCCACCACCAGCCAGCTCACTGTTTTCGTTTTAAATTCTGGAGAGTTTCTTGTAACCCGGCCCTGCCCTGCCCTGTGAACCTTGTTTTGGTTTGTGGTCTGGGTGGCAGTTTGTAAAGAGGGTACACTTGAAATACTTGTCACTTTGAAAGCTCCGTCCAGCCACTTCCTGAATGGCTGTTTGGTTAGTGTCCTGGATAGCTTTATGTAAACTTACTACAAACTAGAGGCATCCAAAAGGAGGGAACCTCAGTTGAGAAAATGCCTCCATAAGATTCAGCTGTTGAGCCGGGAGGTGGTGGCGCACGCCTTTAATCCCAGCACTTGGGACGCAGAAGTAGGAGGATTTCAGAGTTCAAGTCCAGCCTGGTCTACAGAGTGAGTTCCAGGACAGCCAGGGGTACACAGAGAAACTCTATCTCAGGAAAAAGAGAGAGAGAGAGAGAGAGAGAGAGAGAGAGAGAGAGAGAGAGAGAAAGCAACGGTACACAAGCTAGTAAGCATCATTCCTCCACAATGTGAGCTTTAGCTCCTGCCCTGCTTGCGTTTCTGTCCTGGGCTCCTTCAATGCTGGACTACAATGTGGAAGTATAAGCTACTGAATAAACCCTTTCCTCCCCAACTTGCTCTTTTGGTCAGTGTTTCACCACAGCAATAGAAACCCTAACAGAGACAATTAGGGAACTTGAACACTGATCTTGTTTGCTCTGGTGGCAGACCACTTGTCTGATGACCAGGCTTGGCTTCCCCTTTAGGTTTTGGGTAACCCCCATCTCCATGTATGAGGCATGAAGGTATTTGGATTCATCTGGAGTCATTTAGCACTAGAGGATGAATTATCCACATGACCTAGCAGGAATTTCCCAGAGACCCCCATAAATTTCAGTGGCAAACACTCAAGCATTTACCTAGATTCAAATTTCCTAAAGACCTTAATGCTGGGGCTGGAGATGTAGTTCAGTTGGTGGAATAGTAACCCAAAATCCCTGGCGCCCTGACTGCATTTCCCAGCACTGCATAAACCTAACATGGCAGCTTCGGTCTGAACATTCCTTCATCTTGAAGGAACTGGAGTGGAGCTTTGTGGATTCCTGGGGATTAACTAGTATAACAGAAGCACAATTTTTTATTTATTTATATATATATATATAAATATATATATATATATTTTGGTTTTTCTTTTTCTTTTTTTTTTCTTCTTTGGTATTTTCAAGACAGGGTCTCTCTGTGTAGCCCTGGCTGTCTGGAACTCACTCTGTAGACCAGGCTGGCCTCAAACTCAGAAATCCACCTGCCTCTGCCTCTGAAGTGCTGGGATTAAAGGTGTGTGCCACCACTGCCCAGCTCAGAAGCACAGTTTGTAATGCCAGAGCATATGTGAGGACAGTTGAAGGTTTTGGTTTTTGTTTGTTTGTTTGTTTTGTGTTTTTTTTTTAAGATAGCAAAGTAGTAAGACTAGAAAACAGAATGGAGGAGCTGAAGTCAGAAGACAGTTAAGGGAGACCTCCAGATCCCCATCCTGCTGAGCAGCTCCGTGAGTAAGGAACTGCCAAGAATAGATCCAGTCAAACGGCAGACTCAGGAGCGTCAGCCACGTCTAAGAACCAGATGTTCTTGGCTTCGATTACTTCGAAAAGGGTCCCAAGTGTAGAAGGAGCCCTCGCTATGTTAGGTCACCAGGCTGTCAACTTGTGTTTTGACTGTGACCAAGTTTACCAAGTTGTTCATACGAATCTCACAGCTGGGTACTCAACAAGGTTCAGCTCAGATGTCACCAATGCCTGGGCCATACGCATGGCTCGTTTCAGCTTTAGAGTTTTCATTTGAAATGTCTTTAAAAAAAAAAAAAAGTTAAGGGGCTGGAGAGATGGCTCATGGGTGAAGAGCACCGACTGCTCTTCCAGAGGTCCTGAGTTCAATTCCCAGCAACCACATGGTGGCTCACAACCATCTGTCATGAGATCTGATGCCCTCTTCTGGTGTGTCTGACAGATACAGTGTACGCATATACATAAAATAAATCTTAAAAAAAAAAGTTAAAAAGGAATACTGGAGACTGAGGAGATGGTTCAGCAATTAAGCATAAATCTGAGCTCTGTTCCCAGTACCCAGTACCCAGAGGCAGGAGGCTCACAACCTCCTGAAACTCCAGTTTGAGGGGATTCGATGCCCTCTCCTGGTCTGTGTGGGCACGTAACACAGTAATAATAATAATAATAATAATAATGTTATTATTAATAATAAATAAATAAATAAAACCTGAGTTTACTTTTGTGTTTTGTTTCTAAGACAGGTCTCATGTAGCCCAGCCTGGCCTGGAACTTGAACTTGAACTTTCTGGTCCTCCTGCCTCATCTACTCCACTTAGTGCTGAGACTTCAGGGTGCATTGAAACCATTGCCAAGACTCCGGGGTGCATTGAAACAGTGGCCCAGGAGCTACTTCTGCTGAGAAGCGTGGACACCACACATGAGCCTCTTCCTCAGCTACCAGATCACCACCCCCTTCCTTTTTCTCTTACACTTGTCCAGGTTTGGGATGGCAGGCCTGCATCACCTCCACCAGCTGAGAGTCGGGGATCCTGACTTCTCCTAAGTCTAGACCCTGAAGCCAAGGCAAATGACAAGACACACGCCCATGGTCCACCTGCCAAAGAACAGTTACAAAAGGTTCGCTAAGGGCTAGTGTGGGTAGGAATTCTACTTCCCACAAACCCAATTTTTTTTTTTTTAAAATAGGGCCACATTGAGGCCCCATTTTCTTCTACTTGGGCTCAAATTCAAAACTTATCTGGAGTTAGCCTAAGGCTCAGGTTCCCTCCTCCTCACTTCCTGGAAAGTTCTGTGTGCCTATCTTTTGTGGGGGAGGTATCAGTCTGGCTCCTCCATCACCTCCTCCATTTGGCCAAACTGATAATAAATCCATTGTTCCTTACCAATTTCTTTTGTTTTTGCTTTCTTTTCAGGAGAGGGGGTTTCTCTGTGGAGTCCTGGCTATCCCGGAACTCCCTATCTAGATCAAGCTGGAAATCCCACCTGCCTCTGCCTCCCAAGTGGTAAGATTATAGAGGCAGGTACCCATTACACACACCCTTCCTGGTCTCCTTCCAGCCATTACCAGTTTTTGTTTCCTAGTTTCTTGCAAAATACAAGAAAACCATTCGGAAATGTTGATGAATCTATGCATCAGTAACATTGTGGCTTTCCACAGTGAAGGTGTTGGGGACACAGAGGCGGCTAATCCAAGAGAGTAACCCAGACAACAGAGAGTACCCTTAAGTTACCTGAAAGTACACCCACTCCCTGAGCTGCTTAGCATCCTTCCACAGGCAAGAGGATTTGAAATCTTCCTGGGAACTCAATACTCCTAAAACCTTCACCTATGTGGCCATTCTTAGTAATCCAAACTCAAAGACAAAAGTTCCCACAGGCACCTACTGTGTAGGTGTGCAGGTGTGCTGGCTTAGAGCCCCACCACCCCACCCCACCCCCGCAAACCCAGAAACCAGGCACCTTCTGAAGGACCCAAAGTCACCCGGTTTAAACTGCACAACACCCGTTTAAAATTTTATTTTATTTTATTTTATTTTTTGTTTTTTTCGAGACAGGGTTTCCCTGTGTTGTCCTGGCTGTCCTGGTACTCACTCTGTAGACCAGGCTGGCCTCGAACTCAGAAATCCACCTGCCTCTGCCCCCAAGCACAGGGATTAAAGGCGTGTGCTACCACCGCTCTGCCTTTGTTCTTCTTCTTAAGCAAGAGTCCCTGACACTTTGGCCTTCCTCATTCTCTGTGGCTCACTCACTTGCCCGCTCCCCCCTTCCATGTGACTACTTACCAGTCATCCTGACCCTTAAACCACCATGGCCATACCACAGTGGCTGGCTTCTCTTGGCCTAGCCAGTATTTGTACTGTTTTCCTGTTAGAAAAACCAAGGTACCCACCTCCAATGTCAACTGGGAAAAGAATTCTGGCCAGAGTGGCACTCAGTGACCACGTCAAAGTCTTCAGGAGTTGCTGGTTGACCCTGGGGCTTCTGCAGATCTGACCAAGGAAGCTCTGTCCTCTCAAGTGGCTGTAATTCTCAGAAAGAACTTTCTGGCAACCTGTCCCACAGATTCATAAACCGAGTGTGAGTGTGGAGCCCAAGACCAAGTGGCAGAGGGCTGCCCACCTCTAACCCAGAAGGGCCTCTCCGTTCCAGGGTAACTTCTCCACAAAATGATGTCTCAGTCTCCACAAGTCAGGGACAGGATAGGCATTGGCCATACATGCTCCTGGAGCTGCTTGGAAGGGACATCAGTTCCTCTGGCTGCCAGGAGACTACAGGCCAAGGCTCAGTGCCATCCTGGCCCCCAGATAAGAACAGTACACCCCGGGTCCTGGTTTGTTTTGCTGTAAAATGAGGCAGTGTGTGCTCTAAGGGTATCAAGACAGTCCAGGGCCCTAGGCAAATGGGCTTCTTTAAAGGTTTGTCTGTGTGTTTTAATTATGTGTGAGAGAGAGTAGGACAAACACGGGACTGTGTTGGCCCTCAAAGGCCAGAGGTATTGCCTTGCCTGCAGCTGGAATCACCGATAGTTGTGAGTCACCCTATGTGAGTGCTGGCAACTCGGCATAAACCTTCTGCAAGAGCAATATGCACCGGGAAACGCTGTGCCATCTTCCCAGCCCCCAAAGGAGGTATTTTAAAAAGCTGTGAACTGTACACAGATGTCAACATTTACCCAGACTGAAAGCAGTAACCGCTGCAAAACTGGCGGACGCTAACGGAAAAGATGGAGGTGTCGGGTGGTCAGAGGCCCGAGATAGGAAAGCAAGAAGAGGAATACAACTTTTTCTTGGTAACAAATTATTGTAAACAGAACCTTCTTCAGGGGCAAATATAGAACAGAGGTTCCTCTCGACACAGATTGGAGCCCCACGATAGGCTGAGACATGGCTTGTGGAAATACCGGAATGGCAGGTATTGTTGGTGTATTGGTCAGGACTCTCTAGAGTAGCAGAACCTAGAGAATGAATCTCTATAAATATGTATTCTATGTAATATTTACATGATATTTATAATACATATAAGTTTATAGATATTACACACACACACACACACACATATATATGCATATATATGTAATTTATTGGAGTGGCTTATAGGCTGCAGGCTAGCTAATCCAACAATGGCTGCTTATAAACAGAAAGTCCAAAAACTCCAGTAGTTGCTCAGTCCAACACCAAGACTGGGTGTTGGTGGCACACGCCTTTAATCCCAGCACTTGGGAGGCAGAGGCAGGCAGATTTCTGAGTTCAAGGCCAGCCTGGTCTACAGAGTGAGTTCCAGGACAGCCAGAGCTACACAGAGAAACCTTGTCTCACCTATCTCAAAAATCCTCCCCCCCCCCCAAAAAAAAGACTGGGTGTCTCAGCTGGCTTTCAGTATGTGCTGGGATCCCAAAGAACTAGGCTCCAGGGCTGGCGAGAAGTCTTAGCGGGTAAGAGCACTGACTGCTCTCCCGAAGGTCCTGAGTTCGGATTCCAGCAACCACATGGTGGCTCACAACCACCCATAATGAGATCTGACACCATCTTCTGATGCGTCTGAAGACAGCTACAGTGAATTACGCTGGAGCGAGCGTGGCCGGCAGAGGTCCTGAGTTCAATTCCCAGCAGCCACACACATGATAGCTCATGGCCATCTATACACCTACAGTGTACTCATACACATAAAATAAATCTTAAAAAAAAAATCAAGCAAACAAACAGACAAACAAAAAACCAAAAAATAAATAAACCCTACTGCAGTGGTACATATGTGTAATCCCAACAGTCAGGTGGTAGAAGCAAGTGGGTCTGGAGTTCAAGGTCATCTTTGGCTACATGGTCAGTTCTGAGACTAGCCTGACTCATAAAAAATTATAATAAAGCTTTAAAAAAAAAAAAGAACTAGGCTCCAGGGCTAGTGAAGGAATGGATGTGCTTGCAAGGCCAGGGCAAGCAGAAACTTCCTTCTTTCCTGTCTTTATAGGGGCTTCCATCAGAAGGTGTAGCCTAGATTAAAGGTGGATCTTCCAGCCTCAAGACCCGGATCAAAAGCATTTGTCTTCCTACCTCGAAAGTTCAAACAAAAAGAGGATTCATCCACTTCAAACCAAGCAAAAATTATCTCTCGCAGGGCAGCGGTGGTGACCACCTTTAATCCCAGCACTTTGGGGGCAGAGGCAGGAGGATCTCTGGGTTTGAGGCCAGCCTGGTCTACAAAGCGAGTCCCAGGAGAGCCAGGGCTACACAAAGAAAACCTCTCTGTTAAAACACGAACAAAAGCAACAAAAACAAAACAAAATCTCTCATAGGCTTGCCCTCTGTTTCTGGATTGTACTTCATTCCAGATATGGTCAACCTTGCCCAACCAGCATAGAGGTCAGGGTCAGGCCACAAGAGCTAGAAGCCAGATCTCGACGGCAGCAGACCCCAGGCTAGTGCCCAAGCTGTGGAGAAGCTGTTTATGCAGCCACAGAAGCCCTACATTTGAGTCTAGGCTCCTCCTCTTGGCCTGAGGAGTAGCTGATAGGCTCCTCCCCTCAGTATAAGGAGTAGTTGACAGTCTATCCAGTGGAGACAGCGGCTTAGGTATCCTCTACACAAAGCCTAAGCAGGTGATACCCAAGAGCTGGCATTAGCACGCCCTTGGTGACCTCCACCGGAAGCTGGGGCAGGAGAGAGGGAGGGTAACCAGCCAGAGGAACAGAGAGATAGGGACGATAGAGTGAGCCTCCCAAGGCCCAGAGCAAGGCTGCCAACACACACCTTGCAGAAGCCCAGCCAGGCTGGGTTGTACCTGGCCTGGCAGCATGGCAGGACGCTCCTGGAGGATGTTTGTCTTCGACTCTGGGTCTGAAGCTCCACCTGCCCAGTCCTTATTAACATCTATGGGCTTAGCAGCGCCTCCTATACCCTAGCATGCCTTGGGTAACCTAAGCCCATATAGAGCCTGGGGATCTCAGGTCTCCTATGTACTTACTATTGCTGTGATTAAACCTTAACAAAAAAAACAATGCACGAGGGCTGGAGAGATGGCTCAGCGGTTAAGAGCACTGACTGCTGAGTTCAGTTCCCAGCAACCACATGGTGGTTCACAACTATCTGAAATGGAAACTTGTAGTTTCTTTGGAAAGTTAGTTATATGTCTGAAGACAGCAACAGTGTGCTCATATACATGAAATAAATCTTTTTAAAAAAAAAAAAAAAGCAATGCGGGAGACAAAGGGCATAGTTTAGATCACAAATCTAGGCTATAATCTATTACTGTAGGGAGGTCACAGGAGCAGGAACTTAACAGCAAGCAAGTTACATCACATTCCATAAGCATAGAGAAAGAATGACCTCCTGCCTAGGGAATGGTACCACCCACAGTGGGCTGCATCTTCCTGGATCAATTAGCTCAAGATAATCCTCCACAGACACACCAACCCAAGGTAGACAATCCCACATGGAGACTCTCTTCCCAGGTGATCTTAGAGTGTATCAAGTTGACAAAGCTAACTACTGAAATGGAAACTTCTAGTTTCATTGGAAAGTTAGTTATGTCAAATATTGTTTTGTTTTTTTTTTGTTTTTTTTTTGTTTTGGTTGGTTAGTTGTTTTTGTTTTTGTTTTTCTGGGGCAAACAGGCAAAAGGAAGTAGTGCTAAAGCAAACGTGTGAAAGAATGTTTTCCCTGGCCAGCCAGTAGTGGCACGTGCCTTTAATCCCAGCATTTACGAGGCAGAGGCAAATGGATCTCTGTTGAGTTCAAACCCAACCTGGACTACATAGAGAGTTTCAGGCCAGCCAGGGATACACAGTGAGATTCGGTCATTAAAAAGACAAATACTTGGTTGGAGAGATGGCTCAGCGGTTAAGAGCACTGACTGCTCTTCCAGATGTCCTGAGTTCAATTCCCAGCAACCACAAGGTGGCTCATAACCATCTGTAATGGGATCTGACGCCCTCTTCTGGTGTGTCTGAAGACAGCTATAGTGTACCTATATACATGAAATCCATAAGTAAATGTTTTTGAAAAATAAAATAAACATTTGCTTTTAGGGCTAGGGATATAGCTCAGTAATAGAGAATTTGCCTGCCATTTGTGGAATTCTGCATGCCTTCTCAGACACTCACCTCCACCTAAGGGGGGATGCTAGGCCTTTCAGAACTTTGTTCATATCTGGTTGCTTCCTCTCGACATCTAAATCTCAACTCTAGCTCTAGAGGCAGTGAGCTAGAGAGTTGCAAAATGAATCTGTTTATGTTCCCCTTTTTCCTGGCACACGGACTGCCAGAGTCAGAACCAGAGGGAGGCTGGTTACGAGATGAGGAAGCAGTGTCCCTCCGTCACTCAAGAGTCTCTGCTGGGGACAGAGCTCACACTACCAGCCAGCAGTGAGGACCAGCCTGCATCTCACCTTTTCGGTCTGATCAAAGTGGAGCAGTAGCCACCACCTTAGTATCCCCGTGGATTCTAGGGCGACCAATCAAATTCACACTGACCTCAGACAGAGCTTTCTCTGAAACTCTGTTCCCCATCTACTATCTACCTCAATGTGAAGACTTTGCATAACTTTTCCTTTCTCCTAAGGGAGCTGCTTGCTTAGCCCTCTTACCCCTCCTGCCTCAGTAAAGTGTATGTGGTAATGGGTGGTGGGGTCCTGCAACCATTCTCTTATTGCTCTGAGCTTTATTCTCCAATGAAGGACTAGCTCAGAGCCCTCCCTCCTGGAACTACAGTACACCAACCCTAGGCAGTCCTGGGAGATTCCATTCGTTCTCTACTGTCCGTATGAACACAGACACAATAAATTGCCATTAGGTATCTCCTGGACATCTCTGGACAGTGCAAACCTGGAACCACATTTCCTTTCTTGTTCATGGGCTGTCTGTGCTTATAGGGCTGCTGTAGCCATGTGTAGGTGTGACTGAACAAGTCAAGTCACAAGCCCGAGGCTAGAGACCAAGGTGCCCAAGGCTGGTATCCATGTTCCAGTCTCCCCTCAGCTTGCACACATTCCCAGTGTCCCCAAGGCCATTCTTTTTTTCTTTCTTTCTATCCAAGAGACATAAGTGGTTGATTTCAGAGGGTGGTCATTGAAAAGCAAGATCTTTTTCATCTTTTTTTTTTTTTAATTTGTTTTATTTTATGTATGTGAGAACACTGTAGCTGTCTTCTTCAGACACACCAGAAGAGGGCATCGGATCCTGTACCAGATGGTTGTGAACCAACATGTGGTTGCTGGGAATTGAACTCAGGACCTCTGGAAGAGCAATCAGTGGTCTTAACCGCTGAGCCAACTCTCCAACCTGAAAAGCAAGATCTTTTAAATAAAGAAATAGTAAAAAGTAAAATTTTAGTAATAGCAGTATGATAGTTTGTTTCCACATGAAGCCTATTTTGTGAGTTTGTCTCTTTCTGTGTGAAGAACAAGTCAGGGAGCTGGTCTTTTCAGCAGGAGACCTTGTAGCTCTAGTAAATGTCAACCTACACAGGAAATGGACTGGCCAGGCAGTGACAGTCAAGGTGGGAGGAGCTAGCTGAAGTCTGTTGCTGCTGGTAAAGCTGATAAACCTATTTTTAAAAAAAGATTTATTTATTTTATATATGTGAGTACATTGTTATTGTCTTCAGACACACCAAAAGAGGGCATCTGATCCCATTACAGATGGTTGGGAACCACCATGTGGTTGCTGGGATTTGAACTCAGGACCTTTGGAAGAGCAGTCAATGCTCTTAACTGCTGAGCCATCTCTCCAGCCCGAATATGTTGTTTTAAAGTCCTGTTTTCCATAAGCCTGGTTCGTGGTTTTGTCCACATCCGTTATCTTTTCTCTCAGAACAAAACAAATCATTACACAGAAATCCATCCTAATTTGAAATATCTTGGAGGCCTGGCTGTTTCCTCCTTAGTCTAAAAGAGGAGATCAAATGATAACCAAGGGCCAATAGTGATAATGATTAATATAATGAGAAGTAGGACCAAAAAGTTTTATGGACATTGTCTTAGTTGCTTTATAGCACACGGACACTTTAATCAAGATGGCGGTGAAGTCACATGGCATGCCCTCTCTTTAACCTAGTAAAGATGGCTGCCAGCCATATGGTTGCTTCCATCCTGATGAAGTCATCAGCCATGATGGCAGCAAGCCACGTGGTTACTATGTACTCCAAAGTGAGTTGGTCAGGAACACACACAAACTCGCGCGCGCGCAAACACACACACACACACACATATATGCACACACACACATGCCCTTTTTTTCTTTTTAAAAGCATCTATTTTCCTAAACAAGAGTTGAATAATCTAAGTTACCTATAAGCACACTGTATATTTTTAAACTTTTTGTTACAAGTTTTAAGCTAACTTTTTTTGTTGTTACAGATTTTACTCGTTTAAAAAAAAACTCACACACACACCCAATGAATTTAAAAATCCTAAGATACAGAAAGCTTATGCAACATTTGTACAAATATTAAGATAAAGTTTGTGTTAGATTTCAGACAGGAAACAAGGGGCAGAGGTGAATATTTTACATACCAAAGCAGACCTGGCCTCCAGGTTGTCCCAGCATCCCTCAGTCCCTACCTGGCATACCACTGCCCCTACCCTCAACCCAGAACTTTGCAGCCTAGGCGCTGGGCTGCCCTTTCCCCAGAGGCTCTTCCCTATATCATACAGACATGTTTGTCTCCTCATCACTTTTCACTCCTCTTCCCTCTCCTCCCCTTCCTCTTCCTCTTCTTCTTCCTCTTGTTCCTCTTCCTCCCTCTCCCCCTCCTCCTTTCTCTCTGTCTATCTCTTTCTCTCTCTCCTCATCCTCTCTCTACACACATGCTCTTTCTTTCTCTTCGCCCTTCCTTCTCCTCATCCTTGGGACTTAGGGCCAGTGATCTTGCCCAGAGAGCAGCTTCCCAATAAATCTGCACTTATATATTTTAATCTGGCTTGAATTAGCTTATTTCACTAAAAAAAAATTAAACTTATCAGTTTATATTTTAGCAAAAGTTTTAGAGATACAAGAGAGAGAAGCAGTTAAAGAGCTAAATAAAATCAAGAAAAGGAGTCTGGGATAAGCAGCAGTAGTTGGTATTGGAATAGTTGACCTTTGGGCTGTTTTAAAGCTCATAGTGTCTGTCCTAGTTAGGGTTCCTATTGCTACTACAAAAGGGAAGAAAGAGTTTGATAATGGCTTACACTTTCAGATCATAGTTTACCATCAGAGGAAGTCAGGACAGGAACTCACACAGGGCAGGAACCTGGAGGCAGGAGCTGATGCAGAGGTCAGGGAGGGGTGCTGCTTACTGGCTTGCTCCCCTGGCTTGCTCAGCCTTCGTTCTTATAAAACCCAGGACCACCAGCCCAGCGGTGACTCCACCCACAGTGGGCTGGGTCCTCTCCTGTCATCACTAACTGAGAAAATGCCTGAGGCATTTCCTCAAGAGAGGCCCCTTCCTTTCTGATGACTCTAGCTTGGGTCCAATTGACATAGAACCAGCCAGTAGAGTGTCTTTTCCAGTGCTCTTCTGTTTTTCTCTCCTCCCTTCCACAGAGTACGGCAGAACCACCTGACTCAGGACAGAAATTTGGAAGGAATTCCCAAGTAAATATGCTTGGGCCTGGGGGCAGGATGAGGGGAGAGGGGGGGGTGGTGGTGGACAAGAGAGAGAGATAACCCAGCTCCAGAACCAGTTTTATTTTTTTTTCCAAGACAGGGTTTCTCTGTATAACCCTGTATGTGCTGGAACTCACTCTGTAGACCAGGCTGGCCTTGAACTCAGAGATCCACCTGCCTCTGTCTCCCAAGTGCTGGGATCAAAGGTGTGCGCCACCACTGCCCTGCCAGCTTTTTTTAAAAAAAATAATAAAGTAAAATAACATGTGACAATATTTAAATATTATCCATCCCTAAGAGACATTTGAATCTCTGTAAAAACTGGTTAGTGGTCAGAAGGAGAGACGAGAGTGAGCAGAGTAAAGAAGGTGCTTTTCCAGAGTGGAGAGCAGAGAATGTTTAGGGATAAGAGATTCTGGGATCACTTGCTTGTGTAGTAGCAAAAGTTATTACAATCCGAGAGAATTTGGAAACAGAGTACGACATCATCGCCCCGTTGAGCTGTAAGACTAAGCTGTTTGCAGTAAGACACAGTGAGACCTAATGGAATCTCTGAGTCCAACGGGGGTGGGGGGGTGGGGAGGTGAGGGGGAAGAGCTTAGAGAAGACGGGGAGGAATATTCTGAATGGGAAAAGCCCATGGTTAGAGTTCGCAGAGAGGGGAGAAAGCAAGGTAGAGGACGTCCTTTAGAGGAAGTGGGAGGGGCTTAGGGAGGATTCCAAAGGAAGCCCAAGAGGGCATAGAAAAGTGCCTGAGGTCTCTGCGGGTCTTAAAGAGCAGGCTTCAGCGGAGACAGAGACAGAGAAGGCTGCTCCTGGCGGAAGGAAGCAGAGAGACAGAGCTAGCAAGGAAGCAGCCAAGGGCAGAGTGAGGGTGTGGCAAGAGAGACTTCAAAATGTATAACAGGCACTTGTGGTAGCAGCACCGTGCTTCGATAACGCTGATAGGCGCTATAGGGGGCCATATGTCCGTCCCTTCGGCCAAAGTAAGGAAAGTCAAAAACTCTTTGGGGCAGATGGGACCACCAGCTCCGCAAGTTCCTGAAGAATTCTGGATTTTATGTAACCGCCAGAAATCCTCTTACAGTCCGGGTTGAGCTCACTCCTGCATGTTTGGAATGCCTTTTGAGGCCTGGGAGTTGGACCTGCGAGTTTCCTTCAGACATACTAAGAAGAACACTGTCAGCTGGATCGGGGGGTCACCATGGTGACCTTGTTTTAACTTAATGAGTTCTCCGAAGCCCTGGCTCCAAAGACAGTCCCACTCTTGAGTTCTTAGGGATCCACGGGAACAGAGAGAGAGGCAGAGAGCATTTGTGTCTCAAACACTGTTAGGAGTTTCCTAAGTCTAGCTGTGGCATGAACAACTTCCGCCTTGCTGACCGGCTCAAAACTGAGTTCATGTCCCCAGGCCCCACAGCACAACAACTCCTGTCCTGCTGGGTCGGGTGTTTCATGCTGGTCTGTTAACCAGTAAAGGACACAAAGCGGGAAGTTGCTGTTATCCTGTTATAAACTAAGGCACACAAGTTGTAAATGTGTTGCTTATCTTAATTGACTACTGTAGCTTGCCGCTCCTTTGTCCCGTTATCATTCCAAGTTCCAGAGCAGAGTCCAGGAGGGACCTGGCTGTGAAAGCTGACACAGGACCCTGAAACCAGGTGGTGACCCGGATAGGGGCCAGTCACCTCCATTAACTTGCTTGTTTAACCCCTCGTGTCAAAATCTGATTGGTCAATTCACCAGTCCACCCCACTCCCCTCCCCTCACTTTGTGCTCCCGTCCTACAAAAATGTACAATTTCCCTTTGCGGGGAGAGGGGGGAACCAGGTTCATATCCTGAACTGGCCACCTTAAAGCTTTGGTTCTCTGACGGGAGTTTTCTCAGCTCCCACCCGGAACCCAACAACACGAGTCTCGGGTCCTTTCTGAGAGTCCTTTCTGAGAGTCTAACAACTGTTTTCTGCATCATAATGTATGTCCCAGGAGACAAAGCTGTGGGGGAGGGGAAAAAAAACACTAATAGAAGCTGGCTAGGAGCAAATGCACGCCAGAGAGCCAGAAACCGCTCTGGTCAACTGGAGTCCCTCGTGACGCCTCCTTCCTTCCTACTGCCACCTCTAAACCCCCTGGGGAGGCGGCAAAGGGAATTAGAGACACAGAGACACGGAGGCAACCAGAAGACAAGAGTACATCAACAACAGCTAACAGGGATATCCCACAGCTTCCAGTACCCACCCCACCCAACCCTGGGAACTCCCGGCCTAAGGGAGAGCTCAGCTACTCCAACCTAAGGAGTCAGGATTTCAGCAGACTCTAGCCATATCTTAACAGCAGCCACCCTTAACAGAGGCTCTCAAGGCAGCCCTGAGGGAAGAGCTGTTGGTTGGCACCCAGGAGGCGGATCTCGGGAGACTGCCCTACAGAACTTATTTGCTGAGCCCCCAATACACAACTGGAATGAAGCCGGGCGGGGGTGGCGCAAGCCTTTAATCCCAGCACTTGGGAGGCAGAGGCAGGTGGATTTCTGAGTTCGAGGCCAGCCTGGTCTACAGAGTAGGTTCCAGGACAGCCAGGGCTACACAGAGAAACCCTGTCTCGGAAAAAAAAAAAAAAAAAAAAATGAGATAGAAGGGAGCCTCTCCCAACCCCCACCAACTCTGTCCCTGCCAAGGAGCCTGAGCACACCCCAGTCCCTCCTCATACCAGGCTCTCTTAGCACAGTGTGACGTGAAGGTGGCCGGCTGACTGTGGCAGAGGAAGGCCCTCCCTGGGGACCAGCAGGATGAAGTAAGCATGCTGGGCGCCTCCACAAATTCAGGACTCTCTAATTGAGCTCTCATTAACAACCCAGCAGGCGACCTGCAAAGAGCAGCAGCCCTCGCTCACAGCAGGCTTTTATTTCAGAACTCACATAAGGGGTCACAGGTCCAAATGAAATCTCTAACCACTTGCTGTGACGGAGATGGGATTTGGATTCAAAGGGTTCCCATGGACCAATGGCCTACACAGCCACCGAAGTTCCTTCACGCCTCTCCAGATATCAAATACCTAGGCTTGGCTGGTTGCATGCCTAGCTTCAATGGCTGCAATCGGTGGAGCTCAGGCAGGTGCAGGCATGTGTGTTCTGCCGAAGACCAGTCCATCCAAGGCTCGTTCTTCATTCAGAACCTCCAATCACTGAGCACTAAGCTGGCCCTAGAGCCAGAGCATAGAGCCAGAGCCCTCCTTGCAAGGATTAACTATGTCTGAAGACCTCACACCTTAGACAGTCTGTACCCCAAGGCTGGTCTGACCAGTAGAGAGACAGATCAGGGTCTGCACGTCCCCATTGTCCTGATGTTGGTAAATGTTATCCTAATCCACTGGTTGGGTAGAGTCCTGGGGTGCTCGCCACCCACCAGCACCCTTCCCTCTGTGCAGGGCCACAGTCAGCAGTCGCTGAGACGTTAAATGTCTCCCTTCACCAATACCAGGCTTTAATTTATGTATTTTTGTTTGTTTTGTTTTGTTTTTTTTTGTTTGTTTGTTTTTCAAGACAGGATTTCTCTGTGTAGACCTGGCTGTCCTGGAACACACTCTGTAGACCAGGCTGGCCTCGAACTCAGAAACCCACCTGCCTCTGCCTCCCAAGTGCTGGGATTAAAGGCGTGCCCTACCACTGCCCAGCTATGTACGTTTTTCTTGTTTTGTTTTGTTTTGTTTTGTTTTTTAAACAACTTTTGGAAGGGTGTTACAACTTGCTACAAATTGATAGAAAATTAAATGCTTTTGGGGGGGGGTATGTTCAAAACCCTTGGGGACTATTTTGAAGCAATTTAAAAACAATCTTGTGGTGCTGCAATGCTAATTATAAATAATTAGCTACTGAAAGAATCCACACTGTTCTACGGGTTTGGATGTCTGGGGGTGCCCACAATTAGAAGGTGTAACCTCCAGGCGGCAGCTGCTAAAAGGGTGCCAGACGGCCTCAGTCTCCACATCAGCCCCTCCCCAGAGTGATTAAAAACTTGGAATTCCTTTTTTTGTTTGTTTGTTTTAACTCGGGAGATTCCTTGCCTGCCCTCCCTCCAATTCTGGCTCCTCTGTCAGAAGCTGTGGGAGTCTTTAGATCTGTAATCTGCTGACACCAACCCGGGCCAGAATTCACATCCCGGATCCCCAGCTGGCAGCCAACTGTGTATCATCTACAAGGCACGTTTCCTAACCTCTCTGACTCTCAGCCTCTTCACTTTAGATGGAGAAAATCACAGTGTCTACTTCTTAGCAGTGTACCTAGGTAGGGATGAGCACACGACAGGGGTATGCTTAGCCCCTGGTGTGCCCAGAGCTCTCAGGATAACCGCCAATGGTAGCCAAGCCTGAGTGGGGCTAGCCTAGGCTCTATCCACCACCTCTATGGTCAGAGGTTGCTTTGCGATTTGAATAATTTGCTCATTCAACTCTGAGGCAATAACAATAAAAGGCAGTCCCCATGCCAGCCTGAATGGGCTGGTCTTATGTCAACTTGACACAGAAACTAGAGTTATCTTAAAGGAGGGACCCTCAGTTGAGAAGATGCATCCATAGTCTGGCTGCAAGGCATTTTCTTGAGAGCTTGTGTGGAGGTTCTAGCAGGGGAGCGCAGCTACTCTTGACCAAAGACCGGTCCTTCAGGAAGGATGCACATGGAGCGGTGAGGGAGGAAGGGGACATTGGCCTAGGTAGCCAGATCAGCCGAACCAACCCTGGTGACCAATGGGGTAACAGATGTCACAGCTAGATCGACCTCACATTCCGTAAGGCATTTTCTTAATTAGTGACTGATGTGGGAGGGCCCATGGTGGGTGGTGCCATCCCTGGGCTGGTAGTCCTGGATTCTATAAGAAAGCAGGCTGAGCAAGCCAAGGGAAGCAAGCCAGTAAGCAGCATCCCTCCATAGCCTCTGCATCAGCTCCTGCCTCCAGGATCCTGCCCTGTGTGAGTTCCTGTCCTAGCTTCCTTCTAAGATGAACCTCGATGTGGAAGTGTAAGCTGAATAAGCCCTTTACTCCCCGGCTTGCTTTTTGGCCATGGTGTTTTTGTGGCGGCAATGGGGACCCTCGCTAAGATGCAGCCTGAGAGCAAAACTATGGAGAGGCCACGTACAACTGACAAGCATGTAGGCAGGCATAGGTGTAGGGGTGGGGAGCCGGGGTGGGGAGCAGGGGCAGGGGGGAGCAGGGGGGGCAGGGGGGGGAATAAGGGTGGGGGGGGGGGGGGGGGGGTTCGAGCAGGGGTTTGGGCTGTATAGCTCAGGTGTGCAAGCCAGTTTGTTAGCATTTTGTCCAAGCTCTGCCCCACTGTTACAGGTATGACTGACTCACTATAAGAGGGGCTGCTTGCCCCCTCTGCTCTCTCTCTCTCTCTCTCTCTCTCTCTCTCTCTCTCTCTCTCTCTC
>JADRCD010210865.1:22084-24584 GCA_019843815.1 Montemys delectorum
CTCTCTCTCTCTCTCTCTCTCTCTCTCTCTCTCTCTCTCTCTCTCTCTGCTTTTTTCTGCCTCTACAACCCTCTTGACTCCACTCCCCATGCCCTGAATAAACTCTATTCTATACTACACTATCGTGAGGCTGGTCCCTCAGAGGGAAGGGATGCCTGAGCATGGGCCCGCAGAGGCACCCCCTTGACCACACATCCACCAATACATATTCTATCTTTTTATAAACACATCACACTATGATAAAGGATTCACTTTCAAGAGCAAATAACAATAAGCCCAGGGCCCCTGTTACAGTGAACGTGGTTCGATAAAAAATTCAAATTCACGGAGAGTGCATCCTGCTCTCCTCTTAAGCGAGAACACCCCAGCCATAACAACAGGTTGTGTAAGAAGAAAAGCAAGGAAAGCAAGAGAGCAAGGTCTCTGTCAACATAAAACCTCATAACCGGAGACGCTATGCTTGTTAGCATCACCGGAAAGCCTGCGCCTATGCATGGGCCGGTCCACAGACCTGTTGCCAGGGCAACAGCCACCATATTTCCAAAATCCCTAGGGCTCGCCTCCCACCTTTACCTGGGCCATACGTCACAACCCATATATATACAGGGAACATTCCTCCATTCTCTCTCTCTCTCCCACTCCTCTCTTTCCACACCACTTCCCTCTCTCACCCTCTCAATTAAACCTCTTACGAGTGGAACTGTTTGGGCCTAGTGTGTGATACTTTCTGACGCAGCCGCCACCCAAACACATCAATGCTCACACCTACAATGAAGGAGTCCTAGAGCCCTGGCAGGGATGTTCTCTGGGACTAGGCAGGAAGGCTACCCCCTGGGAACTCTGGGAGGACAGGCTTGGCAATATATACTATCACCCAAGAGAGCTAGCTCCAATCAAGAGCTTCTTGCAGAGTCAAGGATGCCGATAGACTTGAGGACCACTGTAGTCCTCGAGTCTATCCACTCCTGTCAACAACAGTGTGTGGGTGTGGGGTGTGGGAGTGGGGTCATTAGGTAACTGGGGCAGCTCTTAGGGCAGACAACACTCCTCTTAATGTGATCAAGACAGGACTAATCGCCGCCTGAGAGCATTCTCACAAAGCCGGGCACTTGCCCTCTCTATGATAGGGAGCTGAGAAAGCCTGGAGTGAGTCAAGTCCTGAGTGAATGTATATTTTGGCATGGGAACAATCATGTGGAGGATTCCAAGACCTTAGACCCACAGGACAATTGGCAAAGACAATGCCCAAATGGCCCAGGCCCGAGAGAAACGGCAAAGCTATTCTTGAGTCTGTCTGCTGCGTCTAGGATCAATGCGTGCAAAGACTAGCAACTGTGGCTTCCTCTTTTATGGCCTGAGACAGCCAGGCCTAGAGACCTCCTACAGAGACTAGCTAATACCTTTGCTATGCCTAATAAACACACTGAAGTTCTGGGTTATGGCAGTAGTGTTCAGACCTGATGCCAGCTTCACTGTCCATGTGTCCATGTGTCTGTCTTTTCTTCGTCCCCTTGCTTCCCTTTCCAAGACCCAGGCTGCATAGGATGTGGCACATACTGCCCGGCACCCTCTTCCTCCCACCATGTGATGGCACTGGCTGTATTGTTATGCCGCTGGGGAACCTTGTTGGACATTGGTCATGCTGCACGGAAGTTTGAAACAGCCAAAGTCGTAAGTCAAATACATCTCTTTTCTTTCTGAATCACCTAGCATGAGGACTGGGTTCCGCTGCCTGGCTCCTTAACTTTATTTTTAAACCTGTTTATTAACTGATTCCCCTTCATGACAGGACATCAGTTCTAGCATCAGGGGGATATGTAGCTTGGCCAGGTCACTGGTTGCGATAGCCCCATCCCTACTAAGTTGCAGACACTCCCAGATCTTACTCAGGGAATCAGCCAGTCCTAGTGTTCCTTTGCCCTAGGACATATTTGCCAAGAATGGCTGGGGCCTGTGGCTTGCTGACAAAGCAGCAAGAGCACCACCCCAAATGTCACCCCCTCTACCACCGCAGGGGTGAACCGAACTCCTTGCTCCTGTGGACTTTCAAAGCACACAACTTTATTTGATGAAGTAGACAGTGCTGTTGACCCCACCCACATTAAAGACAAGGACACCAAGGAGACCCCTGGACCAGAGGCGCTTTGCCTCTGACTGGTAACTATGGCAAAACCAACTGTCTGTCCCTTCCTGCCAGGCTCAGCGGCCACTTGGCCTGCACCTTCCGTAGCCCTTGGGCTCAGCACAATCCCCATGAGCACCCTGCCTCTGATCTTCTCTGAGAGGACTGGGACCTCAGTGGTGGATGCGTGGGTGGTGTGTAGATGCTGGGAAAGCTACAGGAACAGGGTCATGGGGGTGGGGCTGTCTTCTGACGCCACACGGCGGGGAGGGGGTTGGAGACCATGTGGTGGGGTCAGGGTTTGAGGGTCAATGTAGACTGACAGAAGAGCCCAACAGCTCATGAATGGACTGGAGCTGCCTGCCGCATACTGAATGG